>JAPZDZ010000025.1:2603726-2627908 GCA_029783805.1 Acanthurus tennentii
CACACACACACACACACACACACACACACTGCTGGCTCTTGCTCATTGTCTTACCTGGGGTTTACAATCTTGTTAACAGCAGCTTGGAAAAATAGCAGCTAAATATCTGCGACCGAGAGATAAACTGTCCTCTCTGCTCGTAACAGCAGCGTTTTTCACACTCGATATATCAAATAAAACTTATCTTTAGGATGCATGTGTTGCCTTATTGATGATCACAAATTGATTTGGTGCCCATCCGTTACATCCGGCCCTTAATTCTCATAACGTTGAAGGGTTTTGTTGAGCCAGCGGCGACTTTACGGTCTTACAAGTGTAAACTGTAACTCTGTTTTCGTGTTTACAGTTGTCACTCTGCCTTTTATATCCCATTTACTCTGTTGTGTTGGTTTCACAGTCCTTGTAAATGATTCCTCTGTGTCTGCGTCCTCTCTGACCTAGATGTCGACGCTGGAGCAGGAGGGGGAGGAGGTGGTGGGGCAGGCTCGGTGTCCCTTCGAGTCCCGTCAGTCCAACGTCGGCCTCTTTGCAGGTGAGCGAGGCAGGGTGACCCAGCGGCTGGAGAGAGTGTCCTGTAATTGAAATGTCACGGGTTCAGCTCCCACAGCTGCTGACCAGAGTCATTAGTCCTTTTAAAAAGAGCATTAAAGCTCCGGTAATTACATTTTTTTTTCTTTTTGTAGATTTAAAAGGTGAGACTGGAAGAAATACTCTTCATAATGTTAATGTTTGCCGAAGTATTATGAAGTTCTTCCTTGTAAAAGATTCATTTTACTCAGATGCAGATTGATTTTAAATGACTGACATCAGTTGATCATCATAATTTAACTTCAGCAAGGTTTAATGCAGATTCATCGGTCACTGTCGCAGATTAACTGAAGTAAATCCCTAAATTTTCACTCTACAGGACTGAAAGGAAAGCAGTGGTTTACTAAAGCACATTAGCATGGTTTGCTAATTTTCAGTTTTGATATAAAGTCCACATAAGTTTTACTGAAGTCAAAAAAGTGACGACAGACTGAACTACACATTACTGCTGCTTTATTCAGAGTCTGTCCGGACGAATGTAAATCAGCATAAATGCAGAAATCATCGCAGGGTTATAATCTGAATTCCTCCCCCTTCCTCGATTGATTCTGATCTGCGGTCAGATTTTTCTTCACTCATCGTAGCCGTGGAGGAAGCTGATACTCTGTAAACATGCGGGGGTCAAGTTCAGAGGAAAAGAAGAAGAAGAAGAAGGCAGAGCCAGACCTGCACTCAGTCCTGCCAGGTTTCCACTGACATTTATGCAAAAGTTCAAACAGGGTGTTATTAAAAGTGACGCGTTCGCCAACATGTTGGATCCTTCGCCTCTCTTTAAAGGGCAATAAAAGTCACCTGTGACCAAAATAGACACTGAACAGAAGAGGGTTTTTTTTTTCTCAGGAATCGTGTGTCTCAATCACTTTGTGTCTCTCTGTGTCTCAGGTGGTGATTTCTACTCAGCCACCATGACGGACTTCTTGGCGAGCGACGCAGTGATTTACAGAAGTCTGGGTGAAAGCAGCCCCGTGTTACGCACAGTCAAATACGACTCCAAATGGCTGCGAGGTGAGGCATCCGGCACGTCGAGGTGTAATATTTAGCTCATCAACATGCAGTTTTGGCACTTTGAGGTGGCTGGACTTCTTAATCCTCTGATATGTCAACATGAACCATCTGATCTCAAGTCTGCAAAATACCAGGATTCACTGAACTCTGAGGATTCGAATCCTCTCTCAGATCCTGTATCTCCCTTTGCTTTCCTTTCTACAAAGCAAACGCACAGCAGGCTTGTCGTCTGCGGCTGACGCTCACCATCATAGATTATCTTACCGATTAACATGTCTAGTTTCTGACTGCGTGCTGGTGTCAGCACTCGGCCGGCTATCATTTGTTAGAGAAACAAACATTGGTGTCTAACACCAAACTGTTTCCTCCAAAGTGAAATAATCTGATTACATCATGTCAGTTTCACTCGTCCAGAGGTCTCTGAGCCTAAGTTCAACATGAGGCTGTTACAATTACTTTCCAGTTATTTTCTTAATTAATTAATTGTCAAAGTTATCTTTCTAGTCCTCCTTAAAAAGAAGTACATAGGTTATGATATTATTTAAAAAAAAAAAAAGGTCCAGAGCCTCAGAATTTGTTTCTTAGTCCTGTTTTGAATGTATTTATTTCCTCTAATTTCACTTAAATTCCACATGTGAACTTCAGTGGAGAAGCTTTTTCAACAATGGAACAAGCAAATGATTGTGATTTAGCTTGAAAACCGGCTAACAATCCACCGATTATTATAATTGTTTTTTGTCAATCAAGAAATTGACTCAAATTATATGAGTAAGTAGTTTTTTGCATGTTATGTTGATATTTTAAGCTAATAGGCTAATAGTTCTGAATAAGGTGCTCCAGTATTTGAAGCAAGTTGGTTATGAAAATAAAGGATTTAAAATGTGTCCTTGTTATGTCAGTGTTAGCAGGTGTTTGTGTTTATTATAACATAAGTTTTAGGTATTTCTGCCTTTGGACTTGAGTTGGGTTTGGATTTTTTTATTCAGATTCCATACAAAGAATTGATTTGAACTGTGGTTTTGCTGCATTTCTGACTGAAGCTTAGTCATCGGAGTGTTTTTATCAGCGCTGATCCTCCATCACCTCTGCTGTTTTATTACAGTGATTGTAATCTCTGTTTTGTTAGTTTGTTCTTCTTTATCTTTCCGTCCTTATATTCAGATTTTTCATTTTGCGACACACAGTCACCCCCGTTTCCCAAAATGAGCAGCTTTGTTTACCAGCCTGTTCACAATGCTGTAATGTTAGAAATAAGGCGTCGCTGCCAGTGTGTTTGTCACATATCTTTTCTTCCCCGTCTCCCACAGAGCCCCATTTCCTCCACGCCATTGAGTATGGGAACTACGTGTACTTTTTCTTCAGCGAGATCGCAGTGGAGTACACCACACTTGGCAAGGTGAGGCCCTCGTTTCAGACCAGACACACTCCAGACTTGAGGTTTGTGGTGTGTGTGCATCAGTTTCCGAGTGGAATTAAAGCAAACATCATCCCCTCACATGGAAACCTCATTCCTACACGATTTTTTACTGCTGTTCAGTATCCCATGTCCGCTTTGTCTGAGAGATGTCTGATTAATAGTGTGATCTACAACACCGAGATAATAGTCCTTTTGTCACTTAATATGCTTTGTCTGAGTTGGATAATGCAAAAACATAATGTGTCTTATCGCTGTTACGCAGATGACACCCAATTATTTAAACCCATCATCTCTAATGACCCAAATAGCCTCATTTCTTTGAGCTGTTGAAATAAAATCAAAGACTGAGGGCACCAAATAATAAAATAAAGTTTTAATGATTGGTTACAATGACTCTCAGACTCTGTCAGAAACGTGGGAGTCATGTTTTGCCGCAGTTTTACTTTGGAAAAGCAGGTCAGGAGGGTTGTTTTCAAGCGTGTTTCCTGCATTTATGAGCAATCTGTAAAAGATAAACATTTCTGTCCTTCAGTGATAAAATGAACGTTTTACATGCTTTTATTTTTTTTTACAGAAGTGACTGTTGCAACCTTTTATTTTTCTGTCTTATTCAGAAACAACTTTCACAGCCACAGTTGGTTCAGATTTCTGCTGCTCGTTTTTTTAATGGGTTTAACCAAAAGAGAACATCACGACTTCACTAGTTTCATTGCACTGGCTCTGTATGCAGCCTAGAATTGATTTAATTTTTTTTTTTTTAATGTTCAGTTTGGTCATTTATGTTCAAAGCACACCTTGGAAAGATCCCAGAAAAAACTAATATTTTTAACATCCTGTCAGCCTAAATGTGATCTTAAATCATCTAATCAGCTGCACCTTGCTGTTCTCTGGTCCAATTTTGTAACCAGAGGGAATGTTAATAAAACCATTGTTAGCATTAGAAATTTGAATCAGAGTTTTCGGATGTTGTGAGGTATTTTTCTCTTCTTGTCCCTGCAGGTGGTTTTCTCCAGAGTTGCACGTGTTTGTAAGAATGACAACGGCGGTTCTCCAAGGGTGCTTGAACGTTACTGGACGTCGTTCCTCAAAGCCCGGCTGAACTGCTCCGTCCCCGGCGACTCCTTCTTCTACTTCGACGTCCTGCAGTCGCTGACAAACGTGCTGCAGATCAACCACCGACCGGCAGTGCTCGGCGTCTTCACCACGCAGGCAAACAGGTGGATATCTATGCTTTTGTATCTCAAAGTGTGTCGTTCAGGTGCCTCACTACAATCAGGAGTGTGGAAATACTTCACCAGAGTGTGCAAACATTTGTTTTTACAATCATTTTCTATGTTCTGCCATGGTAACAAACAGAATTTAAGGTATTTAAAGAAAAACTCCTGCTATTCCTGCAGGAAAGCAGATGAATTGTTACTGCAGTCCAACAGTGTCTTCAGCCCAGACAAGCTTGCTGAGGGTTTTGTTCAATCAGATTGCAGCTAATTTATGAGCAGCCTCTCTGAGTCAATCAAAGACTAATCAAGGACTCTGCTACTTCACTACTACATTGGTTAACTTTTTACTAGTTGGATTTGAGACCCATGTGGTGAGGATTTGATTCTTGTCGTCTGGTGAAAAATAGCTGATATTTCCTCCTGCTAGTACTCTGTTAGTCAACCTCTTTTTGGAAGCAATCAATGACTAAAATGCAGCCGTCATAGATGCCTCAGACACTTCACTGCCGTCTGAGTGAGGTGCTCAAAGAGACTCTTTGGGTTTCCTGAGCAAAACTTGAGCTATTAAGCAGCCATTTGGTGTGTAATTACAGTTCTGTGAATTATGGATAACAACTCGCTCATGTCAGCAGAAAGTAACTTCATGCATATAAATACATACGCAGTCAAATCCTGTCGTCCAACTTCGAATAGTTGCCTCTCAAATTATCTCTATGATTCCTTGGCAGTGACATTCACATAGCAGCATATTTTTTAGTGATATTTTTTATATTTTTACATTAACAAGATTTGAAAGTGTTCTGTGAGGACTAATAACTTTGACAGAAACATAGAAAAGGCTGTTTCATGTACATGTGACAGCCTGTCAGTATCTCTGTAATAAATAGACTGAGGTTGTGCCAGACATTGACGAGGTGCTGAACCGCAGACCTTTGTCTCGCTCTTTGTAACATCGTCTCCTTTGTGTCTCCTTCAACAGCATCACCGGCTCAGCAGTCTGTGCTTTTTACATGGATGACATAGAGAAGGCCTTCAGTGGCAAATTCAAAGAGCAGAGGAACAGCGAGTCGGCATGGACACCTGTTCCAGAGGAGCAAGTCCCGAAACCAAGGTAAGAGAGCCATCTTTAAATAGCAAACTGTCACTTTCCAAGAACATGTTTTTTTCTCTTTCTGACAATGGAGTTTGTGCAGCTGCTGCTTATATTGTTCTGCACACACGGCTCTGAACACAAAAACAAGCCGTCACGCAAGACACCTGTTTTTCCCGCCAGCTTGTTCCCAACAACAAACAGCTGCCAGTGTTTTTACATCTGTGCCCCCGGAACTGAAATCTTTTTTCTCTGTGTGTGCTCGTGTGTGTGCTCGTGATGTACAGGCCTGGATGCTGCGCCGGCGAAGGCTCGGCGAACGCCTACAAGTCCTCCACCACCTTCCCTGACGACACCCTGACTTTCATCAAGTCCTACCCGCTCATGGACGAGTCCGTCCCCTCGGTCAACGACAGACCCTACTTCACCCGAACCACAAGCAGGTGAGTGATATATTTAATGTTATCATGTGAAAATCTCACTGACAGGAGCATCAGAGCGGAGAAACCCTGCACATTTTTTAGGGCACCTGTGCTCAATTTATTTATCACAAGCGTTTTGGTGCTTAAACCTTCAATGGCTAACAATTATGCCGTCAAACAACCTGTGAAGAGTCCACCAAGAGGACACCATCAGCTCCCAGCATCCACACAAATCAAGGTCAATGAGCTGAGTTTATTCCCTATTAACACACACTGTGCGGTGCTTAAACATTTGAAGGAAGCAGTTTATCAGGCAAAACTGCCGAACTCTCACTGAGACCTTTTTTATTTCATGCATAAACCAGCAAATTGAAGCTCCCACTTTGAAATCTGGAAAATTTTGATGGGAGTTAAACAGTTTAGGCTTTTTATTCACAATAGACAACTGATAAATCACAACCTAATACGACCTTAATTCCAAATAAGTCGGGATACTGAGTTTAAAGTAAATAGAAACAGGATGCAGCCATCTGCAAGCCAACTGTGATAACAGACAAGGGTCTTACAAAGTGTTCCTGAGGCCATGTAATGATATAATATAACTTGTTTAAAATGTGTTGCTGGCATTAAATTCAGAAAAAGCAAATAATATTTGATATATACTCTGCATTAGATTATATATCTCTAGAATTTTTAAGTCTAAAACATTGAATATATTCTCCTGTTCTGTTTTAAATTCAGTGTTTGTCAAACAGAATCAGAAAATTACCACACTTCTGTTTAATTAGGTTTAATTAGGCATCCAGTCTTCTTTTAGACTCAATCTTACAGGGAAATTAGTTATTAAAATGAAATTAATTAGCCTGCAATCCTGTTTCACATTTCCCCACTGTATTTTTTAAACTCATTGCCCCACAACATGCATGACTTGCAAGACGGTGCTGCTGCTCGGAAACGAGCTGCAGCTATGAAACGGACCTTTGAGAGAAAATGCCGTGGTCTTTTCTGTAACGGTTAGTATGCAGCTATTATTTTCTATTTTCAACAGCAACATAATGTAGCGGCAGTGTTTCCACACTGCGGGGTTGTGATTGGTATCGATGAGTGAGCTCAGGTGGAACACACAACCTTGTCCCTCATTAAAACCCGCCGGATTTGTTCGGCGGTCGATGTCGGCCACATCAAAGAAGAGCTGCGTGGGGGAGGGGGGGGGTCTTCCTCAAGTGCTGACCCAAGTTGCAGACTCCTCCTTTGTAGCATCGAAGCGAGGAAGTCTGTGTGTGTGTGTGTGTGTGTATGTGTGTGTGTGTGTGTTGTGACATTTGAGGATCCGCTGATATCAGATGATGATGGGGTGAATGTTGAACAGTGAGAAGTGTCACAAGCATTTCAGACAGTAGCACACAAAGCTCAGACATGGATGTACACTGCAGATACGCATCACAGATTCAGCCTCAGACACACACACACGCATACACAAACACACTAACACACACACACACATAGACAGTGACAGCATACAGGAGCCTCCACCATGCCTCCTGAAGCAGAGCCAGGCTGACAGCCAGCCAGACTCTGCAGTGGCTCCACACTGGGAAAACATGCGCCGCTTCGCATCTGGCCCCAAAAACATCACATCTGCCTCGCCGCTCCCCAGAGAGGAGCTAGATAAATGAAATCTAACCAGAAGCGCATCATGCAATTCCACCCAGTCATTGCAGGAACGTGCCAGTCAAGTCCATGTGGGTAAACACACCAGCCTCTGCGGGACCGTCTGAAAAAGGCTGAGGGAGAGAGAGGGAGGACACAGGCGTCGCTGCCGGTGTCCTTTCATAGACGAATCTAAAAAGGGGGAGCGATGCCAGAAAAATTACCGGGTTTATTAGAGGAAGTTTGTTTGTTTAATCCCAGGGCCAGAGAGGGAAAATACAGGCAGATAAAAACGAACGAATAAAGCTCATCCCTCTGTCAACAACCGCTGGACTCAAGGTGCCCTTCAGCACGGCTCTTAATCCTCGGCTGCTCCAGTGGAGCCAGCAGGAGACGACTGTGGTGATAGTGGGCAGCTCCCAGGTGCAACTACTGTGTGTGTGTGGAGCCGGATGAATATGAAGCAGGACGGTGCTCCGAATAAAAGGAACGGCTCGCTGCACTTCTTCAATAACAAATAAAAAACCACAAACAAAAATGAAAAAAAAAATTGGGACTTTTAAAGGAGACCGTAGTGTGTGTGAGCAAAGTTGGCGAGAAGCGGCCAAGATGGATCGATTGAATGGGTGTTGGTGGGTGGATAGATGGGTAGATGAATTAACAGGATGAAGGGATTAAAGGACGTAGGCGATGGAGGACTAAAATGGTGGGTTGGTAAATGAAGTGATTGATTGCACACTGATGCTTCATACAATGAGCTCAGTGCTCGCCCACTGTTTGTTTTGTTTACCAAAGGGAAATCGACTTTGACAAAACAAAACAACAATGTAAAGATGCTAACCAGAACATTTGGCTTTGTTAGCGAAGTGACAGCTTCAATTCAGAGGATCTTCTCCACAGCTGGGTTACGTCAAGTCAGCGTGTGTTGGTAGTGCATCTTTCCCTCCGCGCTTTTAACACGGTTGTATTTTTTTTTTTTTTCCCTGTTGTTTTTTATGCAGATTCAAGTTGACCCAGATAGCCGTGGACACGTCTGCAGGGCCGTACAAGAACTACACGCTTGTTTTTCTGGGCTCAGACAACGGCCATGTGCTGAAGATCCTGGCCAGCACCGAAGGAGCCAACGCGTCCTTCAGCACCCAACTCCTGGAGGACATCGACGTCTACAACCCAAACAAGTCAGACAATCTGTCTCTTTTGTTCACATGTTGATGTTTTTGTTTCTGTTGGTTCTGTGCTCGGTGATTTCCCTAATTGCTATTGTTTTCCCTCATTTTGTCCTCCTGTTTTTTCCTGTTTCGTGTGTGTGAGTGTGTGTGTCTTACTTCTTATATTCTGTATCTTTCTTTCTCTCCTCCTTCACTCTCTCTTCTCCTCTCTGTGTTTCGCCTTGATCTGCCCTGCCCACCCACTCTTTGGTCTATTGTAACACTTTGCATCACCCTGTACAGCTTGAGGGGATGCTTTTTTTTTCCATGTCTTCCTTTGTTTTGTTTTGTTTTTTTGACTGCACAGCTTGTGTCTGTCTGTCTGTCTGCACAGAGTTCGATTCACAGCTCTCTTCTCTCTGTGTAATTTTCAAACTGTGCAGCGCTTGATTTAAAAAATGAAACAAAATCAAAACATGTCTGATCTTGACAGTTTGTGGGGGGGATTATTTTTTTGTTTTTATGTTTCTAGATGTAACGTACGGGGGGAGGACAGGAGGGTGCTGGGTCTGGAGTTGGATCGGGACCACCACGCGTTGTTCGTGGCCTTCTCCAGCTGCGTGATCCGCGTGCCGCTGAGCCGCTGCTCCGACTACAGCACCTGCAAGAAGTGAGTCACCTGTAGAGCAAAGATTTTTCCCTGCCTCTGCTGTGAGGGGTTGTACTTCCATGTGCTGATGATTAACCAATTACTTGATTAACAAATGAGCACCCCTGAGCCTGCAGGGAAACAGTGAACTACCCCCTTCAGGCTGAGGGTGAGTCACTATCTCAAGTGAAAGAGCACAAGTATCTCTGGTTTATGAGTGATGTTTAGTGGACGGGTGGTGCAGCCTGTAGGTGGAGCTGTAAATTTACACACTGACTTTGTGTTCCAACCTTCACATGTGGCCATGAGCTTTAACTAGTGACCAAAATATGTCTCAGCTCACCTTTAGAGGCATTTTGAGGAGATCAGATGAAGCTCTGAAGTAGAATCGAAGCTAAAATCTGTTAAAAGGAGTCACTTCAGGTGATTCAGAGTCTCATCAGGATGTCTCTTGGATGTTTGAGGCCTCG
Organism: Acanthurus tennentii; assembly: GCA_029783805.1. NCBI lineage: Eukaryota > Metazoa > Chordata > Actinopteri > Acanthuriformes > Acanthuridae > Acanthurus > Acanthurus tennentii. The sequence goes on from JAPZDZ010000025.1 coordinate 2,613,383, forward strand.
GGGCAAACCCAAACCAGACTGAAGGTAATATATCCACCATCTGTCCGTTGAACATCATAGGATCCCCCAGGAGGAGCTGGAGGACGTGTCATTACCTCACAGACGTTCACTTTCTGCCTAAGAAACTTCTGTCCTAAGAAAGAGTAACATCTGTCTTCTGTTTCTAACAAAGTCCAGTTAAGTCTGGATATAAAGATGAGATTGAAACAGGATGAACCCCCATCAGAATCCAGGATAATTAATTAGATGTGTCGAGTGAAGACCAGAATTCCTCTTAAATTGCACATATTTTGTCACAGTAAAATGTTCATGTGTTTTGTGTAGATTTATCTGCAGGATACATGACAACATTAAGGTAAAAAACTGAGTCTTTGGAAAATGTTTTGACAGGAATTTAGTCAAAAGTCACAAAAACAAAACAAGTCAAAGATCCTCAAACTTCTCACAACCAAACTGAAGACCACCGTATGTGCCGCAGCCCAATACTGCATGAATGTAGGTTTTCCCTCCTCTGTACCGGGCAGAAATGGCACCAACTCTGCCAGGTAACTCAAATAAAACAGGATCAATTTCCTCTGCAACCACCAATTTAAGAAATGTGTCCACTCATGATGCTGTCAGGGGTTTTTGAATGAAAGTCTCCACCAAATAGCAGATGTTATGCTATTGCCTGCCTGGTATATGAAGTTGGTTGGGCCCACTTTCCCCAAAAAAGCACTCTGAGGTTGTTTGTGGTGTTGGCAGGTAAGTGAAAGTCAGATTACACTGAGCAGCAGAAGTCTGGTGTGGCTGCCATGGAAGAAATGCTGTGTTCAGAGGCGAGTTTGGTCATTTCTATAAGCTGATTATGATTCAAGTCTGAGCTCCATGTTTGAATAAGCATGATTTAGTGTTCTCATACAGTTGCAATAAGGGGAAGTAATTTTATTGGGCAGTATTGAATAAAAGTAGTTGTAATGGCCTCAGGGTTTACAGTTGGTATGTAAAATTTGAAATGTGAAGCAGTTTTGCTGATTCCTTCTTCTAAATGTATGAATTTGTGAGAAGTCAGAGCACATTTACATGTGTTATTGTAAGTTTTAATGCAGCAGGTCAGTAATAAGACATCAATTTAAAACCAGTGTTTTTTACTTTTCCGTCATGAAATATAATTTTCATGACAGCACAAATGTGCATGAAGTTTACATTTGGTCAAATGCTGACCTTTTCTCATTATGAGACTTGTTTTAGTTTTAGACGAGCTTTGGATGGAGTTGTAATCATTTCCTTTCATCAGTTATCAGAAATCTTTAATGCATGAAACATCGTCTAATTGCTACTCATGAAATGATTAGAAACGGGTTACATGTGTGTGCAGACAGAAATCCTTTTTCTTTAGAAGGAAGAAACCACAGTTTCTATGATTTCCTATCCGATTTTTGGGATTCAGATTTCTTGTTTACATGGAATTTTAGTCTCATGTTAAAAACAACTCAAATCCAGCAACTTAATGCTTGTAAATTTAGCCTTGTTCTTGCAGATTTAGACAGTTAGTCAAAAGAAAATTATGATTTGTTTAGCTGTCAAATACTCAACAATCATAAAAAATAAAGGGTGCATAGTAAAACAATTATGTTCTGTATAATCATTAACTTACTGTCCCATAAACACAGATGGCATCGGTCGCCCTCAGGTGTAAATTCTGTAAATGGAACAAAAAAAGACCTTTGAAAGTTGCTGCTGTCAGGAGGCTGACAGTGTTTTTGGTTTATGAGCTGAGCGCAGCAGAGCCTTCAGCAGTCTCTCTCTCTTTCTGTCTTCAGCCTTTTGTTTTGTCAGGCGATGTTTTAGCCCCAGTTAATGTTCTTGCTCCCCAGCTTTGGGATCTATTTTTGGGGCTGTGAGGAATGTTGGCCCCATGCATATCAATCCCCCCCCACCCCTCCTCCAGGCTCCCCCAGTGTTTCTTAACCCCCTCAACTCAGAGGATGGATTTCTCCTCAGCTCCATCAGGGAATATATAAACCGCCATAGCATGCTAACTTCTCATTGCCAAGGATCTGGAGAAGCTCTCAACATTGTTTAGTCATAAATTGGATCCAGCTGATTGGCCGGGAGCCAGCGATGGTGGCTGCCATGTTTTGTTTTGGGTTTTTTTTTTCTCAAGCTGGAGGAGAGAGAGAGAGAAGGGGAGAAGAAGGAATGATGAGAAAGCTTATGAAGCGTCTACATCCCCGGATCCTTTTAAAAAAGAAGAGAGCCACAGCACACCTCATCCTGGGATTAGAGGCCCCATAAGCCTCATCAGCTCTGGCCAAGAGGTCAGGTTTCAGCAGCCATATCCTCCTTTACCACACCAATGAATCTCTCGCCCTCCAGATGAGATTTACCCCCATTTCTCTCTCTCCTGTTTTCTGCCACCATTTTCTCCCATTCTCTGCATTTCTCACTCTTGGCTTGTTTCTCTCTCTCCCTCACTGCTTCGTCAGTTCCTTTTTTTTCCACTCGAGGCCCTGCTGCCAATATTAGGTTTCAGAAAATGCTCTGTTTTTCAACACCGGCTAGGAACTGTATGAAATGGGAGTTTTTAATAAAAAAAAATACAATAAAAGGGCAGAAGAGGCCCCAAACCCTTAAAATCTGAAGATCCAGGGATTTTCAACTCCAGTGGATGTTTCCTTTTTTTATATGAACTTAGTGACTTCTCTGAGGGAAAAATGTGCATCATTTTTACAGTCATCCAAAAAGTGCTGTTGACACCAAGGATTCAAGGCTTCTGCGCCTTGAAGGATGAAACTAGTTTATTAAATGTTGTGCCTTAATTTTGTAGTTTTGGCCACAATAACAGTCATGATGATGCCGAACTTATCTAAGTTATTGCTGAAATCAGAGAAGACGTCAACAAGTCAGACCAACATTAAGGTTTTCTCATATCTTGTAAATTATTAATTAAATGAAAATCAAAACATGTTAATGTTTTCTGTGTCTCAAAAGAAAAAATACTTGAAAAACACGCTAATCGATTAGTTGTTTAGTTTAAGCTTGTTTCAGCGTCTTTACTGTGAGAATTTTGCTGCTTTTTCACTTATAATTGTAACTACAATATTTTTTGGACTGAACAATTAATGATATTAAATAATAAATTAAAAAATCTAATTAATTGTCAGTGAAAATAATTGTTAGTTGCTAACCTGCTAATGACACACAACAACACTGATTGCTGCCTCAAAAGTCATTACAAGTTGTTACAAAGTTGTTGTCTAGTTCAAAGCTTCTCTGGTTTTAGCTTGATTGTGTTTAAGTGCATCAATCAGAGAAATGTCAAAGAAGGCTTTGTCATTTGAATGTAAACACATGTTGTTATTGGACGACAGTTACTGAGACGGCTGATAGTTCCAGTTTTACTTCGGAAAACTGTCTCAAACTATAAGCATACATGCTGAAACCATCTCCAGTTAGTCAGAACTGTGTTATTCCCAGGATATTTGCTAAATGACAGCTGGAAATTATGAGCATCAGCCTCAAAAAGCTGGATAAATCCCTTCTTCTCTCTGCAGCTAATGAATGTTCCTCACACACTGCGGCTGCAGGCAAACACACACACCTTTCTGTTCATCATAGCACGACAGAATATGAGCAAAAAAAGGTGGAAGATGAGTGTGAAGTTTTAAAGAGTGACGAGGGACACACACAAACACATGTCGAATATAAACTGCAGGACAAAGAGCACCTCTGTTTGCGGCTCTCACTGACACCACAGCTGGACAACATGACTGGTTTTCCCATGGTGCTTCACTGTGGAGGTGCTTTCCTGTCGTGTAACTGTGCAGGAATGCAGCGATGAAGACGAGAAGGGAGGCAGACTTTGGAGAGAGATGGGTATAATATATACCTTGTGGAAAGTAAATGACTGATTTATTGTAGCTGCTGTGTGCAGTGTCACACACAGGCAGAAACAACGTGGGTTCGAGTCATTTTTAGGAGCCTTGATGCCTGCAGGTCGTCTGTGACGCTGCGAGAAACAGGTTCTTGTTTGTTTCTTCAGACCCAAAGTTGTTTTAACTGATGAAAAGAAAGTTTTTATTTCACTCTGTTGTTTATATTTCCACTCAATATTCTGCACCAGTATTTAGTTTGAGGGCAGAATACTGACAAACAGAAACACCTTTCAATACGGCGGTTGCAGCAATAAAAGCCAGTTAAGTGAACTCACCATGTTTAGTTTTTTATTGACTCTTGGAAGTATCGATTCATCTTGGTGGGCAATTCTAAAGCCCTTGTTTTTTTTATTTTTGTTGGATAAATATTCCATTAAGGATCTTGTACCACAACTTATGGTCTCTACTGTGTTATTACACCCTTGTGTCACAAATCAGATGAGCTTAGAACTTGACAAACTCGAAAGAAAAGCCTTTTAGCATTCTGGTTGCATTTCTCTTATGTAGTACAATTGCATTCCTTCATTTTATACAGGACAATAAAGTCGAATTAAAAAACCTTTATGAGCTTTACTAAATCTAGATTAACTGCAGGGCATTTGCTTTATTATTGAGGCACTACGGCAGAGAAAAAAAGCATCATTTGTTTGTAAAATCACCTAGTGTGACCTTTTCTATGTTCTACATCTCTTTAACAACGTGTGAAACTTGGCTGTTGTCTGTTAAAGGAAAAGCAGAGGTACTTGGATGTGGTCATAGGGCTCTGAGGTCCACACTGGGTGGAGGTCGAGGTGCATGGGTGGGTCAACAAAGTGTCAGACATTTGTTTTTGGACGATGACGAACGGAGTTTTTTGCCAGAATGTGTTGTTCAGTTCATCCAAATCAGTTATATGTCTCCCCTGCATTCCTACATCAGGTGTTTTTATCATTTTTTCTTATGTTTTCCATAAAAAACACTTGATAAAAATACTTGCACACATATGTTGTGTGTGCAGTACTGTGCATGCATTTATACTGCATTGAGGTGAAGAGAATAGTTTCTGCATTGATTTCACTCTGTTCTGTCTTAGCGACACTGATGTGCTCTCAGTGGGATTTTTCTAAAATGTTCACAGACTGTGGCTGAAGGTGCTGATACACCTGTATGCTCAGCTTAGACAGTTGTAAATAACTTCATACATTTAAAAGAGGTCACATGAATCCTGATTTAAACTCATTAAAACTTGTTTTTTGACTTCTATGAAGGCTTCAGTTTGACGTAAAGCAGCGCCCAGCAGCAATCTGCAGACAGTGTTTGTTTGTGTATTTTTACGTCTAATAGTGTTATTCTGAAAGCTAAAATATCTCTAAAGGGAATGTAGAACGGCAGCAGGTAAACATTATTGTTGTTTGTTGTTAGTTTTTGTTATTGTGTATTTTATGCTCATTATGTCAGTGCTGCTGGGTGTTAATACTGCAGACCTGCCCATGGTGAAAAAATATTGGTAAATCTCCTACTTCGTGTTGTTTTGCTATGATACAGAGGCAGAGTAAAGACCAAAAGGATCATGTATTTTATTCCAAAGTGCAGGATTAAAAACCACACATGAGCCGGAGGGACAGACAGCGAATCAGGGAAGAGTTTAATCAACAGAAGTGACGTGCTGGGATCTTATACTTCAGGGAATGTCACTAATTGCTACTGATGGTGGTTAATGCTGACTGTCTCGAATGGGGGAAAAAAAGAGGACAGTTTCAAGGCCACACAGCATTTTGTTCACTTAATGACAAAAGCAGACACGCAGTTCTGTAAGTGGGAGCAGGTGATTGACTCGTCTGCTGACTGAAAAACATGAAGCAGAAACAAAGCTGGCTGTTCACTCAGCATGAGGTCGCTCATGGTCAGCCAGTTCAACTGCACTGAGCACTGTGAGTGTAGCTGCTGCTGGTCTGACTGGCCTGCAGTGACCCAGGCTTAAAGGCACAGTTCAAGTGTAACCAAGAGGGTTTAAAAAAAAGTAAAATTACTAGATTACTTGTGGTATAGCAGAAAAAGGATGCGTTAAGAAAACTAAAATATAGAACATGTTTTACCTCCAGAAAAGACCTCTTGCTTTAATAAACACTGCAGTTTGGGACCAGAATCTGTTGAAATCTTGTTTTAAAAGGATTGAACCTTTAAATTATGTTTATTTAACCAACAAAATCAATGGATTTAGATTAAAGTTGCCCTTATTTTTTCTGGTGCTCTTTAAAGGGTTGTTTTCTTCCATTTATTCTATATTCAATCAATCTGCTTCAATTTGTAAACAAAAAAGAAAATTAGGGTTATTTTTTTTAAATTACCATGAGATGAGGAACACTAAGTTTAAAATTGAGTTAAACTTTTAAAACTTTGTCAAATAAATAACCGTTTATTTGTCGAGACAGTTTAGGATTGAGACTTTAAAACTTGTAACAGAGTCAAAAGAGAACAAAACAACTTTCTGTTCAATCAGAAAACAAAACAGTTCCTGAAATCAAACACTAATCTGATCCATCTGTCTTTTTGTACGATCATTCGCATCATCTGCAGTGATGTTATGATCTTTGTTGTTCTTTGTTTGAAACTAAATATCTCAATAAATATAGCTATTACACATTTTTTTCCACATTTGAGTTATTTATTTTTTAATATTTTTAATATTTAGATACTTTATAAAAACATCCACAAATCTTGTGAGCAAAAACTCATAAAAACAAGACCATGAGACTTTTTTGCGATAAAGAATTATGTGGCAGCTTCAGTGTTCACAGTAACGGCTCTTTTGTTTTGTCCATTACAAATGCTTGGTAAACAACAACTGTTTGTGCAACCTTTCACCATGCAGACATTTTATTTCAAATTTATTGTGTTTTTATAGTTTTGTTTATTTCTTGGCTGTTAGTTTGATTTCTACTCATGCAGCTGTTTCCGTCTCTGACCATCTGTCTGTCTCCCTGTCTGTGTGTGTCTGTTGCACAGAAGCTGTCTGTCTTCACGGGACCCTTACTGCATTTGGCTGAAGTCGGGCAGCTGTGCCACGGTCACACCTGGCCTCAAGTAAGTCACTTACACACACACACACACACACACACACAGAGTCCGTAATAACGGCCACTTTGTACTTATTATAGGGAAGAGCATGAAAATGTCACCACAACCATCATTACAGCCATCAGTGCTGAATGAAAGTTGACTTTGACAGTAAACGCAGCTCCACTGCTGTGATTTTCTGTGTTCCTTTTAAATACATATATTCATACTAATGTGAAGCACTGAAGTCTCTATATTTTATTATAAGATACTGTCTGTTTTTAGAGGTAAGATCAGGCTCACACATAACCTGCAGAATACCAACAGATTTTTCCACGGATTATAAACAAAAAGAGATGCTGCTTGTAAAATTAATGTTTTCATGTCGTGTTTTTCGCCTTTGCCATGTTTAAAGGTTCTCAAAAGATATTTGCTTGAGGTAAATCTTAGGCTCTGTTTTGCCGCTCAGACACTTTCTCTCATACCTTTTAACGAATATTGTCTATCATAGCACAAGCAAAAAAAGAAATTCTGCTTAAAGAAATAAAATCTGCAGTTTCAGTGCTGGCCTGGTTATGACTCAAGTATTTAATGCTATGAAATATTCTCAATATATCTGCAGTCAACGTCGGGTTTAATTACAAGCATTTATATACATTTTGAAATGTCAAGAACATTTCAAAGAACTTTTATAGAACTGTCATTGTTTACACACAGTCATTGTTTACACTTGTGTATGTGGGAGACGACAACAGCAGCAAACTCTGTGAAGAAGCTGAAACAACACTGACGGCGAAACAGCACAATGTGTTATGTGTTTAATGGGTTTCAAGGCTCAGAGAAAAGGAGTAAAGCCCAGATAAATTCAGAAATCATGTCTGACAGCTAAATTTATCCACACTCCCACTTAACTGAGTCACAGATGGCAAATGTTTTTTGAATTATACAACATCATTGGTGGGTCTTCAGTGAGAGAACTTTGAATAAATGGATTTTTATGTGAAGTTGTCTGAGGCGGATGAGCTTTGGGTCAAAAAAACAACATATAAATAGTTGTAAACTTGTGATAAAACTTAGAAATTCAGATTAGTATAACATAGAAAATCACATACTCATGCAGTCAAATATTGTTCAGTCCCACAAAAAGACGTTTTAAATTCTTGTGGAGATGAAAAAATGTCCAAAGATAACAGAAATGTCAGGCTGAGTTTTTGGAAATGAGTTTAAAATGAAGCTCAAGACATCTAGAATATTTTACACTGATGGAAGGAAGCAGCCAATAGTTTGGATGAATGTTTCACTGAATTTAAACATCGCATTTAATACAGATTTGATGAAAAGTTGGAGCAAACACATTCAGAGGAAAATATGCTTTAAATGCTGTCAGACAGGATCATATTTTTAACCTCAAAGCAACTTTGGTGGACATAAACAGGACAAATTGGGTCTTAAGGGATTAAATGTTCTGTATGTGATGTGTTTTAAACTCCAAACTGTAAATCAACAAAACTCTGTTGCTGCTTTGCTTTATTTTTTTAAAAAAACATTTTGTTGATGTAGCTCCTGTGATCGCAGTTTTACTCTGCGAGCCCAACACCTGTTTTAACATCATGGGTTTGGGTGTAACAAAAAAAAGTGCAGCATGCATCAAACTCCCAGCCCATTAACCTTGCAGCAGCAATTTTCTGCTCGATGTGAGTCGATGCTGATTCCCCCTCTTTAACAGAGGCCTCCAATCATGAACCACAAAGGGACAAAAGTGTGCAGATTTGCTCTCTAATCAAAACACTCCAGCAGGAGGTTTCAGCTGTTAATTCTTCTCTGGACGAAGTTGTACTAATTAGTGAGGTCAGCCACTGTGGTGTTTGGTCAGTCTGAAAGCACATGGGTGGACACGGCTTTATTAAGACATTATTAGTTCTCTAACTCACAGTCACAGCGGACAGATTTGTAAGTTAGCCAAGCTGCTGCAAAAGCAATAATCTTCATATCTCTCTGAGTGAGTTGTTCAGCTCTGCACACATCAACTGGATCTGCATGCACCGCTGGGGCGACACACTCTTGATAATCAATAGCTAATCTGGAATTAGACAAGTGGGCAACATCAACATGATGAATATCGGACCAGCAGTTTGTGCTAAAACACTTCGCTGGTCCCGTTTGAGACCAACAGCATGTATCCATCTTGTTTATCCTCGAGGTCCTGACATGTATGAAAATTAAAAGCTCCATATTATTGGTTCAGAGAGAGCGAAGGCAGCACAGGATTTCAGAGGGGAGGGGTGAGGAAGTGGAGAGGAGGGGACAATCAATTTAAAAAAAAAAGAAAAAAATTGCTTTCTTTTGAATGTGAAGGGAGCCATTTGACACTTGGAGTTATTGACCTGCCTCCCTGTGGTGGCAGAAGCCTGGTGTGTGCGTATTAGATGCAGGGATTTTGTGTGTGTGTGTGTGTGTGTTAAGGTCCAAATAAAATGACGCAGTCTTTATTTTAGCCATGAAAATCGTCTCAATGTTTTGGTTTTTTTTGATATATCCTTAATATTTTGTGGTAAAAGAAGAAAAATCTCTTCTGTATCCAAACTAACCTGCCTGCAAATGTCAGGCAGGTTAGTTTGGATACAAACACACAGGTTGTTTGTCTAGTCACTCATTCAGAACGCAGAGATGCAGTGCCACACGTATCCATGCTTGTAAATAAGAAGGGGACATTATCTGACCGGCTAATGTGGACTTCAGCCACAGACAGTAAATTAAATAGTGGACAGAGCAAATCTGACATCTGCAGTGGTTTGTTTAGTGACATTTTTGAAGCATCAAGTTTTGAATCATCTTTTTTAGAGCTAGAAAAAAATGCATTTCTACATATAACTGTACGACCACAGTCAGTTAAAGTAGCCATGCCCTTTATTATGCAGAATTTTTAGCCTCATTATGATTTAAATCAGCAAGTTATGTAAAAATTCACTCCCTGTACATTTATCATTAAAGGGAAAATGAGCTGTAGACACCAAAACTGTTTCTTGTACCATGTTGTTATCACGTTTGTCTCTGCTGTAAATTGTGTAATTTTAACACTGGGGGGTGATTGACTTGCTTTGGCCTCAAGTGGTCATTTGAGGAACTGCAGTTTTAGTGATTCCTTGTGGGCTACAGCCTTCAGATGTCGCCTCTCTTCTTTTTGCGAACATTTATCTGTTGAGAGAAAGAGAGTGAGAGGTTTCCTTTTTATTCATAGTTTTTAAACAAGTAATGTTACCAGAAAATAAAGTCAAGGTTGCAAAAATGAAGACTGCACTTTATTATAAAACAAATCTTAAGTAAAAAACAGGACAGATACAAGAGGAAAAGGCAGTGATGGTTACTGCTTGGAATAAAATAACAGTTTTTCTTTCTGCAGTGGAACTGCAGACACAAATAGTCTTCCGGTCAATGTACAAAAATTTTAATTAATAAACCTATTTTTGTAAAGACAGCGCAATTCACAGAGTAGACCTGTGTGCTTTGGTGGCAAGAATGCAACATATTCTCAGTTGGATGATAATGTGCAAGTTGCAGGCCTGTTATTCCCTACTTTTTTTTTCCTTTTTCTTATTCCCTCTCTCCAGAACTCATAAAATTAAAAGTGATGTTTGGCTGCATGTGTCTCCATCAAGCAGCAGTGTACTGCTCTGCCTGGCAAAATGGGAGAGAAAGATGAGTAAGTGGTCGGATGGATGGACAGGTGGATGAATGGGTAGACAGATAGATAGATGGATGCAGTGAAGAGTAGGGGGAGGACGAGGAGTAAAGGCAGTTAAAGGTACTATTTTCTTCTCCAATGTGCCTCCTGACAGTCAAGGACTCTGCGTGTACAGTTGATGTACAACTTGTTCCTAAATCACTATGCTGGCTGCTTTTTCCCTCTCTTACATCTATGTACATTGGTTTTAAACTGCGAGGGGGGGTTCTGTACATTACCCCTCCATCACACACACACAAATACACACAACTTGTCTTTCTAAAGTTGAGAGTACCCTTATTGACATATTGAATTACCTTTCTATTTACTCTGACCTCACACTGGCCGGCCAAAATGTCCTTGCAATGCAGGAGTGTCCTCACAATGCTGGTTAAGAGCAAAAAGTGGTCTGCACAAAAAGAGCACCACACACACACAAGTATATTTGCATTTTTTTTTAAACTTGTGTGGACCCTTACTGACATAATGCATTACCTTTCCCCTTTTTCTAACATGACCTAAAAATTAAAACCATGTGTTAACCTTCAAAGAGCCCTTATAAGTTACGAGAACCAGCCAGAAACTCCTGACTCTCCAAAAATGTCCTCACTCTGTTGGCTTAAAAAACTTCCTCCTGGTACTGACTATGTCGCAAGTGCAAGAACACACACACACACACACAAACACACACTGCACCCCTTCCACTGTCCACTGGCTTCCAATAGATTTTTTTTGACGGCTAGAAAATGTGCAGTCCTGGAATTATTGCATATCCCCTGCTTGGCCACCCAGATGTATTACTTTCCCTGCCCTTGCACGGACGAAGGCTAATGGATTTTTTTTTTCTTTCCTTTTTAGATGTATGTTTCTGTGCCCCCTCTTATATTTGTGTGTTTGACAGTGTACTTTATGTGTGTCTTGTACTTACTTGTTCTATCTCCTGTTTCTTACCACCGTTAATTAAGGACACTTTTTATGCATTGATGTTTTTTTTTTTAATTTTTAAAGGAGTACTTGTGCATTTTATGGAATATTTGCCTTCTTGTCAGTTTCTTGAAGGGTCTTTCTCGCAGACTACTCGAAGCTCCCACTTCACAGCATGACACACCCCCCTGAGATAATATTTCTCAGTCTTACCGAGTAATTACGTGACCAAACTGTGACTGTTTGGGGATGTATCATGTAGTAGGCGTGTGCTGCTGTGCTGTGTGTCTGCAGATAGACCTACTTGAGTTTTTTTTTCTTTTGCTGGGCTCAGAGACATCCTGCAGTCTTGTCTCACCAAACAAGCTGTTCTCAGCCGCCACTTAGCATATCTTAGTATAAAGATTAAAAACAGCATTAATGAGTATTAGAAGGACTTGCATGTAGATTTTGTATTCTTCATACAGACTGGGTTAGCTGTCTTTGTTTTTCTCTCTTTGTTAAGTTAATCTAATTTAATTTTTTTTCATGCAAGCACAGAGTGGGACTGATTTTCTCATATGTTGGCAGTAAATGAATAACACATTCCTCAAAGTCTGTCTTTCGAGTATCAAACACTTAACCTCAGTAAACTTGAAGGGTGGCTCTGTCGTTTGCTTTGAAGGACAGCCTTTATTCACAGCAGTTACAGAGCACAGCAGCACTGACTCCGGGTGACGGCAAAGAAAAGCATTAAAACTTCTTTGTCAGATCATTTCTTCACCGCAACCATTTCTCCTATGTTCCATTTATGTTTCCAAAATGCCACATTTCAATGAAACTACCTTCCTGGTGGAGTTATGAGGAGGCAGTAGCGAGTAGGACCCACAGTAATGAGTCTCTGACCTGCAGGTGTCTGACCAGGCTTTATTTACTCCTTTAAATTAATTGTTTGACATTTTGGAAAATCGAATTCTCAGCTTTCTTTGAAGAGAGTTTGATGAAAAAGTTGATATAGGTGTTATATCTGTCATTTAAAATTGATGGAAAATATGTCCAGTGGTTAAAAAAATCCACCCACCAGCACCTCTGAACCTTAATTTTAACTAACTCTTTATATCTCTTTTTGTTCATTATACATAAAAACATGCAAAACTGCCATCATTTTACAGGAGCTTATATTCCAGACTATTTATTGATCATAAGCAGTTACTTCCTGGGGTCTCCGCTGGTTGTCTGCTCAAACTGTATTTGGCCAGGATGGATTTTTAGCTAACCAGCTGCAGGCTGCAGCTGACAATTGGAGAAAATCTCAAAATATCTATACTTTTCATTTGTGGGTTTGTATCATTCAGTCAGACAGGCTTTATACTGTTATTTTCAGTTAGGGCTACTTTAAATATGTCATTTGATCTCTAAGTGGTGATACACATGTTTTGTGATTCTTTTTAAAAAAGAAGTTTTACATCCAGAAGGTGACGAGTGTTAAATCTTATTATCACCTTCCTGTTAAGATACAGTACTGTAAAGAGAGAGATTGTTTAATAAGGTCAACAACCAGGATTTCCGGTAGTAACAGATCCTTATATGTTCAGAAGTCTGTAAGAGTTTTGTTTGTGCCTCCTGGTGCTCACTGAGATGATGCAATGCTTTTGCTGAAAACTTTCAAACTCTCGAAATTTGTTTTAAAAAATATGTTTTGGTTTATTAAAAATGTGTTTATAATAAGGCAAGAAGAGCTTTTCCAGCTTTTAGGATTGGAATTGAGATCAGGGTTGAGGTTTGAATTAAGATCAGGGTTAGTATTATGGTTTGAGGGCAGGAGTCAGTAGCTGTCACTAAAATGTCCTCACAAGTATAGAAAGCATTGCTACTGATGGAGATATAGGAAGTGCTGATGTGGCTTCCCGCTGGCAAAGTGCTCCGAGCTGCTTGCAGAGGTTTGATTTATGAGACGGTGTTTAGCGTGCAGAGCAGAGCTGCACTGCAAACCAACGGGCCAGAATGTGGAAAAGATCAGCCAAAATAATCTGTCCAGACTCAACCATCAGCCCCCTGCCAGAGAGACAGAAGCAGAGACAGACGGGAGAACAAAGGAGAGGAGAGCGAGACAGAAGGAATGGAGGAAGATGAGCAGGAAGTGGATGTATTGAAGAGAAGACAAAGAAGAAAAAAGTGAGAGTGAATTTTATCAGCCTGAGTCCAAAGTGCAGGACATCTGTTTTTCATTTGGAGCTTTTTCAGCTTAAGGAAAGAAACCGTCTGCTGGGGCTCAAGCTGCCTGTGTGGCTCTTAAGGCAACACCAGATTTTCGACCTGCATGAAGTGATATCTTTATATATGCGTTCATATCATCGCTGAGAGGCGAGGAGTGGATGTTGAAAGAGGAGAATGGGATGGTAATGGGTCGAGAGAAGGATGAAGTGATGAGAATCAGGCGGCAGAAAGAAACTGGCCACAGTTTGAGATGAGGCAGCTCAAAAGTCATCCTTCTCCAGGGACCTCCTGCTCGCTCGCTCCATCTCTTTCTTACTCACTCCTCTTTCACATCACTCTCCATTGGACCATCAGTCTCTTTTTTTTTTCCCCCCTCCAGTCCTTTCCCATCCAGAGGTGGCATAAATTTTAATGACTGATTTGGGGCTGATCCAGAGGATAGAAGAGGGAGAAAAAGGAGGATTCCCAGGATTCAATCTCTTTCTGTCTCTTAGAAAAATGAAACGTTGAAAGAAGCTGGACGGTTCAACTTAATACTGTTTCTGGATTTTCCTGTTTACATGTCATCCATTTTGCATTTGACATAATCACATGTAGCCAAAGCACGTTGCCTAAAAATGAAGGATGGCCAAGAGCAGAGGATGAAGAAAGATCCTGAAATGGGATCAGCTGTGCAGTGCCAGTTGAATCACTTTAAATTATGAAGTTAGCAATATTTTTGTTATTGTCAGG
>JAPZDZ010000025.1:2631453-2641595 GCA_029783805.1 Acanthurus tennentii
TCTGTGTCGACATATAATCCGTGCGAGCTGTAGGCTTGTGTTTAGCTTATATAAGGAACTAATTGGTTTGTTTTAGAGTAGGCGTGCATGCCTGCTCGTACAAAGTGTCTCAGTGTGAATACTGGATCATTACGCTCATGCTTGTGCAGCGTATGAGCCCGTGTCTGTGTTATTTGGTTCATTACAACGTGTGGGAAGATTGTTGGCGGCGATATGAAGCTTCGCTCGGGCTAAAAGCACTTCCGCTCCACCGTGCGTCGGCTCAGTCTCATTACTGAACCGTCGAATGGGTGCGTCTGGACGAGTCTTTGGGTTTCTAACAGACTCAGAGGCGAACGAAAAGGAACGGTGAATCATCTGTAGGCACATTCACATCAGAGCAGCAGAAAATCAGCGATTGTCAGACTTGATTACTTGTTAGTTTGTTTAAAAGGTAAATGCAGAGGATTTGAATCACACAACAACAACTTCAGAATGACACAATGTTCACCATGAAAGCATTTTTAAGGATTTATTCAATGACTGAGCTTTTGTTTCCCCATTTTGCTCAAATGTGCCTCAGTTTTCTAGTTAGTTAGATTTATTCCCCTAGTTTAGTGTATTTACACACACGTCGTAAAACAGGCGGCAAGAAGTGAAAAGTTTCCAATGAGACCACATATTCCAGTCCTGAATCTGAACTCCTTGTTCTTCTATTTCTCTTGAGAATCCACATAAAATAAACTTTTAACTGCTTCTGACGACAACACTTCCATTTCTGGGTTTATTTTTCAGTGTATTTTTCTTCTTCCTGCAGAAAAGTTGGCCAAACAAGGATGCTTTGTGAATACATTTCCCATGCCATTAGCAATGCGAGGGGTTCAAAAGTACAAAGTGTTTCTGTGGACACATCAGTGGTAAATGACAGGTTTTGGTGTCAGTCGCTTTGAATCAACACAAACTTCCCTCTAGACTCTCTTTCCCTGACATTTAACAATCATACACTGTGATATTCAATGCACAGGTATCAATTTCACCTGCAGTAGCCTCAGTGGACCAAAAATACAGTTCAGCTACAGAAAGTGCTACGTGTGAAAGCAGGGGCCCTGAAATGAAACATGCAGGAAAAGTCTGAAGTGAAGCTCACGCTGAGGAGGCAGGCTGAGGGGAAGCGAGGACACACAGGAGTAAATAACAACTTTTCATCATAAACTAACTCCCCGAAACTGCTGCAGACCACAAAAGTGATGATATGCAACCTTGGAAGAAGATCCAAGGTTGGATTTTTTTTTTTTTTTCCCTTTGGATCCAGCCACCGCTGTGTCCCAACAACAAATACTAGACTCAGACACTCTGACCTCAGCCAGACACAAAGCAAATTAAATTTTGTTACAGTGCGCTGACCTCCCCGTCTCCAAGCAATCCTCATCAACAAAACCAATCCAGGAAAGATTCATGAGGTGTTTTCTGAAAAATGGACAATCAGGGAAATGGATCGATGCAGATTTACTGATGTGTCTCTTTGTCTTTGTCACTGTGTGTGTGTGTGTGTGTGTGTGTGTGTGTGTGTGTGTGTGTGTGTGTGTGTGTGTGTTTGTTTCTTTCTGTCTACAGAGGCGGGTTTGAACAGGATGTAGAAAACGGTTACCATCAACACCCTGATACCTGCCACGGTGAGTCAGAGATATTTGTTTATTCCACTGATTTACATAAACAATAAAAAAGAAAAAGAAAAAGAGAGAAAAAGCATCTACAAACTGTTTTCAGATCTTGGTGGCAGAGTGACAGCAGGCACGAGTGATTGTGGTTTTAACAGATTATAATGGAGCATTAACATGTATTTAATTCAACAAGAGCAGTTATTCTGCTCAGATTGAAGGAGCATGAAGAGTAGTTTCTTCCCGTTCATGATCCCTGATGGAAAACTGCTCTAGATCTTTCTGTCTTAATTAAACATTTTGCTCATAGATGTGTATTTTTCCTCCAGACAAAGTGGGTTGTTACGGCTCCCTTTTGCATGCATCTGAGATGGGATCAGAGACACAGACTGATTTAACAATGCTCACTTATAAATGAATGAATTGTAACCAAACAAAAAAAAAACGAGAAATACTAACAAAACACACCAATTCCATTTAAAAACCTCTTTGTTTTTCTTTCTCCAGACGTCCTGGCAACAACTCGCAAGCAGAACACGGCGCTTGATTCAGCGTATGGTCAGTGGACACGTCTTTATCTTCTTATTTAACTGCCTCAGTCGGTTTAGCCGGTCTCATCTGAGCACTTACAGACTTCAGGCTAGCAAACAGACCTCAGTCAAGATCTTACACCCAAGTAGGATTCTGAGGGATATGTATAGAAGTTACTTAGTACCCAAAAAAGTTGTGGTTGGTTGAATTCTTGCAACAGCTGGTTTGTGTCTATCAACAGCCCTGATTCATAGTAAATGAGTAGAAGGGTCTTAAGTTTTATTTTTTTGCAACCTGGGTCTCATTCTTGCAATTTTGGCTTAAATTTATATTGGCAAAGCTGAAGAAAATGTACCCAAACACTTAAATAGTTGAGATCCCGAGGTTGCTGACGTCACTACAACAAAGTACTCGAGTGGTCAGATGATTGTACGGATCGTAAACAAACCCAAAGTTTATCTAAAGGCACTTAATTTGATGGTGAAACTATGAGCGAGCACACTCAAGATGTCCCATGGAAATGTGAGCACGAACAGCTGCAGCGAGTGAAGCACAGAACCTCTGTTTAACCGGAGAGTCCACCTGTGAAAACTCATTAAAATGAGAGTTTAGCGAAGGACAGACTGGGTGACCTTTTTCTTTTTCCTCCAAAGTTTGGTCAAAACTGGAGGTTAGTTTACTAATCTGATGACTTGTATTCCTGTTTCATTTGGCTCTAATGTTGGCATAGTTTGGTGACAATAGCAATGTAATACAAGTATTGGAAATAACTCTAAAAATATGCCTAATAAAAAAAATGAAGCAGTTCTTTTAATATCCTTAAACAACACACTGAGCCTCTAATCTCCAGCGTCTCGCTCGCTGATTCGTTACCTGGAGCCGAGGGTCAGATTTATTCAGCTGTGTGCCTGCAAAGTAAATGTTTCTGCACTTTACATCTTAGGAGGTTACGGAATGTTTTATTGAGGCAGCTGAATGACTACGTCTCCTTCTTAGCCCGTCTGATAGCTTAAATATTGAAGCCATTGTCTGAAGCATCACTCCTTTTGATGGACCAAGAGCTCCACTGGCCAGGCTGCCTAATGCACTGTATCAAGAAGGATCATCATCCCTGTCACGTCCCATTACTCCCCCGCTGGCCACGCCGTGCAGCCCCTGGCATGGCTGGAATAGGAAAAAAAAAAGAAAATGCCGCAGAGCCGGCTAGCTCTCAGATAAGATTAAGGAAGTGGTTTTCAGACAGTTTTTAAACACTACAACATTCAAAACCAGTCATTTCCAATCAGATAGCTGCTGGCCAGCCTCGTTCACTTTCATCCTCACGACTGAAGCACCTGCCTCAACTTCATGAGGAGTTTTAAGACTTTTTCAAAGTCAGATCTCTTTGTCACAGCACAAATTGGGACACAGGGGAGCTAATGGCAGTGGCTGATCCAACACAGTGATTCGTATCATCACTGAGCCCATCTTGCTTGAAGATGTCGGCCATTATGGCTCAGCAGAACCATCCATCCCGCAAGTCCCTTAGTCTGTTTTCTCTGAACAGAGGCCACTTTGTCTGCCTGAGGCTTCGGACCTTCACGCTCCCACAGTGCCTCAGTATTCCTATAAAGCCTCCCTGCTGGAGGAATTACCACTCAGTCGGTAGCAAGACTTGATGAGCAACCCTCCTGCTTAATCCTACGGGGCTCTCACCACCCCGATGCTTCACTGCACTGTTTGAAGTTCTCAAACACACAGTCAGACTCTGTTGTTTTTTATATTTATTTTTAATACACAAAAAGCCTTTTAAGTCTCTGCACTGAAGATCAATTATCAGCTTTCCTAGACAATAAAACACCCCGTATGCTGAACAAAGCTGTTGTCACACAGGGGCTCCGTTCCCTGTTCGAAAAAGCACACCAAAGGCAGGGACATTTTCTTTCTTCCACTTCCCTGTTACCCAAACAATCACAGCCAACAGAGGGAAGGGCGTGAAACCAAGTCTGCCTGTGTAGGTAATCAAATTTCCTCTGTTTCTTTTTTCACTTTGTCGACAGTGAAAGGCGACAAACAATATGATCCTACATACACACTCAAAATGACACAACTGTTATAAATTGAAGTAATGATGAGGTCCTGGAGCTATTGTCCGAGGCGACGGGGCCAAACACCCCCTGGTGTACAGTTTTAATTTGCCCGGCGCAGATGGCAAAGTGACGGGGCACCTCATTCAGAGTGAACGCTGTCAACTGGCTCACAGTGAGAGAGAGAACAGGCCCTTTTTTCCTCCAGTCTGGGGTGTGAGATCTGCAGAATGCTAATATTATGGCTGGCTTATTAGTGCTGGGAGTCCAAGCCAATCGCAGCATGCTGCTCGTCGGACCTCAAGGACAACAGAGAGCTAATAATGCAATCAAGATGTGGAGTGTGTCATCAAGATAAATATGTTTGATAATACAAGGCCTGTGGCAGCTAATGCCCAGCGTGTGTCTTGGCATATGTTTGAAACGCTTCCAAACGCGGCCGTCATAATGTTTGCTCGTCTGCCTCAAGGTGACGGAGTCGCCTGTGAAACAGCTCAGCTCGGGTGAGGTAGTGGAAAAGCGCTGTGGTGAAAGAAAAACCATTAGCCAGCCAGCCAGCCACCAGTATCTATTTCAACTTATCTGTAGAAACACTTAGCAGAGTGGATGCAGAGGAGTTTTAACAGCGGTCATGTTGGAAAAAAAAAAAAGAGGGAGGTGGAGGGAGGGGGGGTCTGTAAAATAAGCTGAGAACCAGGATTAAATGATTACTGAGAGGTTTAGAAACAAAAGGCTGGAAATCGTTATGTTACATTAAACCGGGAGTTTAAATATTATACAACTGAATAAAAACCTTTGCAGCCGTTTGTAAAAGCCATTAGAGAGCGTTAATGTACTTTATTAGTTCCATGTCAGCTTAGAGTCTCTCAGGTGAACAGATAGATGTTCAAAGAGTCACAAACTGTGCATTTTTGAAAGGATATGAGCTAAATTTCAGTGTGATAATTCAGCAGCAGAGTAAGATATATCCTGAGGAATCAACGTCATTGCAAATGTTTGCATGCCGAACTCACCTGGAGAGCTTGAATGTGAGTATAAAGCAGCCTGTGAGGTGCACGGCTGTACTGACATCCTGGTGTTTCCGTGGGGACGTGAACTGACGGGTGATTTGAACTCTGCTCTGTGTGCTCATCATGTTGCTCACCATCATCACGGGGTCTTTATGTTAACGGGGTTGACGCTTTTCTTTCCACTCAGGACTCACCCTCATTTCTCAGAAGTTGATTGTTCAGGGCTGATTCACATTTCACTAATTACTCACTCTGTTGCCCCCCCTTCCTCCTCCTCCTCCTCCTCCTCCCCCTTCGTCACAACCACAGGGAAGACCACACCCACAAGCGCCAGCACAACCTATCATGGGGCGGCATTCCCAAAGGAGGCAGGTGACCCTGAAAGAGGTACAGGTCCTGATGGCCCTCCCCCCGTGGGGGGACAAGGGTCACCTGACTCGGAGCCAATCAGTGTGGAGATGGAGGGTAAGGGGGAGGGATGTCTGTCCTCAGTGAATCTGCCGGGGGATTGCACTGCTGGGCCCCGAACGCCTCATCGAAACACTTCTAACCAGACTGATCACTAACAAGAAATAACAAAAAGAAAATAATGTTTCACTCTGGTAGAACAGCGTCGCATTTCCAGCATGCAGACGTGCTCCGAATCAGCTCAATCATCAAAACCTGCGTTTCCATAACGATGGCACTCATTTCAAACAGCTGATGTAAAAATGACGGTGGAGACGAATTCAAATCAGCTTCATCATTTCATGTCCTCCGTCTGTGGTTGCAGTTTTTCAATAAATATTTTTTCAATTTGCAATTCCTGATAATAACTGATGTCGAAAAGTCGCTGAGAAAATGAGTCCTGAGCATCAAGAGCAGAAAAACAGCTCCGTTTCGAAGCTGAATATTCAAAGTCATGTGAGGGTTTGCATGCTAATATGTGTAAATGTTCTTCCAGGGTGAAATATCTCTTTCATTAGCTCACTAACACTTAACTCACTAGTCAAACCAATCTCTTAGCGAAAGGCAGATAGCATTGCTAATCGATTTTTTTGATCTATACGCTTCATTAGTTTCAGCTTTACATGACGTGATGCATATTTCACATAATTCCCGGGCAGCCACACTTATTGGTTCAAAGCCCTGTGTAGTTCAGATGAAAGATGCACAATGATAGCTGTTCGATATCACAGAGTACGTACATGGTCACTTAAATGGGATAAGCATAGTTCGGAAAGTTTCAGAGGAGGATTTTCTTGTCCCGTTCCGTTCAGCCGTATATCTCGATGTGCTCAACACGGCTGCCATAAATGTGAAGGATTTAATGACCTAAAATAAATGCTGCATTGGCTCTAATTAACTTCTCAAATCAAGTAGGGAACCTGAGTCTAAACAACACTGCTCCCACACGGCCTCCCCTCATCTTTTATTTAGCTCGTCAACACACACAAATATTCCCTCAATGTTTTCCAGCACTCAGGAAAAAAAAAAAAAAAAATTCAAAGCTCAAGCCAGGTAGCATCTCTCTCTGTGACCATTCATTTGCATTTTTAATTTCCATTCCCACTGGAGAGAACGTTGCAAAAGTCATTTCCCCGTGCTGCTAACACAGACTTTGAGAGAGCGGAGCCAAAGTCCTGACGTCAACTTCCAGGCTAACTGCTGTTCCATTGGCTGCAATAACTCAACAAAGTCTCTCCGAGGTGTCTGTCCTCGCAAGATAAACAAGCCTCTGCCGCAGCACCTGATATTAGAATTCAAACCATTTTAGATTCAATAAACAGAGAATGAAAAAGCAGGTTATCCTCACAAATTCAATGCAAACTGCTGCTATTAATGTGACGACACGACATGAAAACGAGACCAATGACTACTGACTGCACACCAATCTCTTTAATGCTCAGTCACAAACACAAAAAAGAACTATAAGCACAAGATTTAATGACATACCCATTTACATGATTTACCTTTGGACTGCCTTCAGTCTGGTGAGCTGGTGACGTTTAACCCACGACAGTCTGTTCAATCACAGCCACTAAAAACAAAAATCAAAGGATCAACAGTGTTGTTTTTTCAAATATTAATTTTTTGGTCTGTTAAACATCCAGCAAAAAGGAAATGGTGATGTATCAAATTGCTTCTCTTGTAAAACCAAAAGTCTAAAACCCAAAAAATTGCTTCAGTACAACAAAGAAAAGCAGCAAACTCTCATATTTCAGAGGCTTAAAGTGTACAGGGGTTTTTTTTGGCATTTTTGTCTTGAAATAATAATTAAAGAACTAATTAAGTCATTATTTCAACTATAAAAGTATTGTATTGTAAGGCTGGATATTTTAAGTTTGTGTAATTACAGATGTCAAAGTGAATTTAAATTAGGTTTTAATGCTTCTGGAATCAAAAGTTCACTTTTTTTATTCTCACATTATTAAAAGAATCAAACTTACAATCTTGCAGTTGCAGCACAGACTTCGAAATTACACAACACCATCTCCAGATACCTCAGTAATGACATGACCTATAAAACTCCAGCCAGTTCTTGAATATTTAATTCCATCTTGATCTTTATAGGCTTGTATCTCATTATTTCTTACATTTTTAATTTGACAGTTTGCGTTCATAATAATTTACATTCCAAGATTTCAAAAGTAGGAAATTCAAGTCAAACAGCTACATAACTGTGCCGGGAACTGCAACAAATCGTCTTTGTGAACCTCAAATGATCGTGTGGTGAAACAAAAGCTTAAGAGCAGAAAAGAGGAAGTTTTGGGCATTTGAGCCGTTAAAAGGCTGTAAGATTTTCTGCAAGTTTAAGAAGGAAGATTCATTAGGATGTGATTCACTGGAGACGAAGCAGTTTTTGTCCTCCGCTTGCTGCATGCTTGCACAGACACCATGTCAGAAGTCCATAAATCTTCAGCAAGTGAAAGAAGCTTCCATTCACGCAGACAGACTCTCTGGCTGCAATGATGAGCTACTCCGACTCAAATGAGAAAAAACCCATAACAAATAAATAACCAGCGGGGGCCTGAGCCAGGGAGTTGGACAACAGAGGGAAGGGGATGGGGGGTGCAGGATGTAATAGAAACCGGAACGCAGACTATTTCAGTCAGAGACTGTGATGCTGCCGCTTCAATCAGAAGAGCCGGGCGGGCGGGTTGATAAGGCAGGAGAGGAGCCGGTGTGGAAGTAACAGCATCACAGCACCGAGAGGGGCTGCAATCTCTGTCTTCCTGTCCATTTCTCAGCACATATCTGCTCCTCTGTCTGTAGCCTCTGTAGAGACTCTGCAAGCTGTGTCACAAATCTCCCAGCAGCCACAATGTGAGCCAGAAAAACAACAGCACACAGATAGAGGCCATATGTAGGACAGCCAATCAAAGAGGGACAGAAATAGCTGAACAAAAGTTACAAAACCCTGCAGTTAAATGGATACATGTGTATCCAAACCAGTCACTGTGACAAAGAAAATTGTCCTAATAACACACCAAGCTGCTCCAGCAAAGATTAGCTTCCCAGTCAAAAAGGCTAATGTACCGAACAGGAAGGTGTTTTCATAAAAATAAATATAATTTTTACATGTCTCAGAAATTGATTGGACTGTGAAGTTAGCAAGTAATCAAGCTACATTAACTTCAGTCTGGCTATTATGTGCTTTGTGCTGTTATAAAAAGAAGTCAGCATCAAATCAATAACCACTAATGTAAACCTGATCAGATTTAAGTGAAACACACCCTGTTAGTGTGTCACATGTCACAGTGTGGTGTGTGGGCAATTGTTCATGTAAACATAATCGTCACTTAATCAGGTTCAGTGCAAGTTTAACAGGATATGGATTTAGAACAGTACATTCAGTGTTTGGTTGAAGCCTTTTGAAAATAAACATATTTAAAGTCTGCTGCACCTTGAACAAGAAAACATTAAAATAAGAAACTCTGGTTATAAAAGCACTGAAGTTGCACAAATAGTCAGAAAAGCATTAAGTTGTTCTTAAAAGCCACCAGCAAACGCCTTCTAACACCTAATATTGTTTTGTATTCACACTGGGAGCATCATAAAAGTTCAGCCCCAGCATAAAGCATCCTGCACCAACAAACATGAGATTTATATAGACATGAAACTGGTCTTTAGTGATATCTTAAATTGCATTCATAATTATTTTAGAAGCTCTTAAAGAATCTTAAATTTAACTTGTTAAAACCTGTAAACACCCTGTAACAGACTTCAGACTTCACTAAACCCTGACATGGTCTGCATCACGTATATTTTTCCTTATTTTTCAGTCCTCTGTCTAATGTTTGCAGAGGGAACAGATATGCATTTTATTTAATGCAGCTGTATGCACTGCTGCTGACACACACTGCTTTCACCACAGGCCCGGTGAAACCGAGGTGTTACTCTGAAAGACTTAAGGCCTGACTGCGACTTGTGTCAAATTATCTCAGACTCAACCTGCATTTGCCCCCACAGTTAAAAACAAATCTGCTTGCCTTTTTAAAGACTCAAAGTAGTAGCAGCAGTTTGCTCCCCAACTGGCCATCAGGCTGCCATAAACATAAACATGCAACCACTGGGCACTAAAAGCCTTTTTCACAACAGATATTTTAACCTGTCAAAGCAGGAAAAGCACAGATGTTATTGGTAACACCAACAATATTCTGTAAAAATAACCCAGTAAGCAATGACAGTGTGACCCCAGACTATTAACTGAAGCAGCTAAATGGAATTCAGCCATCATAAATTGTATTATTTATGCACTCTTCCTAATGTTACATGTCAAAATGTCTGCGATGAGAAAAGGCCTCTCAGCACAACGAGTGATAGTGAGCTGACTTCATGTTTTGGTTTGGAATGACCTGTTAATGTATCTGCAGGGTGTTATGATTACAAATCCAGAGTGTATTAAGTCATACTGA
>JAPZDZ010000025.1:2641695-2657632 GCA_029783805.1 Acanthurus tennentii
GCTTGTCTTGAAGATGTGTGAAAAACAATTTTAACTAAAGTTACAACATAATAAGCGTCACTTTACTAAAATGGTCCTTTAAAACAAGAGTAGTCTGTAAACCAGTGGCTGTTTTTTCTCCATTATTTTGAGGCTGTTGAAGAAATGTTCTCCTTTATAATGTGTGACAGGTGAGACAGACATGACAGCTCAGAAAAGTTCCAAAAGTTCTTCCTGTCAGCAGAAGATCACATGAGTTAAAAGTAAACCACCTGTAAATCCTCTCCATCTATAAATGTCAGCAAGATATAAACTCTAAGTAAAAAAAAAAAAAAGGTGGAAAAATAGACTCTCTCTTCACACAGAGAGTCTGTTAATCCGAACCACATTTATTTTTGTGAAACATGTAGCTCACCTATAGACAGATGAAGAGAGCGTGAAGTGAAATATTCGCTCAGATGTGGGTTGCTGCATTACATTATGTAAACACCAGGAAAGACTAAAAGGCAGTGGCAGGAACCTGTTGACCTGCTGCTATTTAAAAAATGCAAGCAGTCAGTTTGCACCAGAGCTGTTTCTGTCCAGAAAACGCCCACCTCTCCATTTTGTGTGTGTGTCTGTGTGTGAACACACCAAAAACTGTGCTAGCAAAACTGTATTGCAAAAGACTGCTGGTCGTAGACCTCTGGGCTTTTTTTCTCCCTCCTCTGCTGCCCTCCATTGTGATTTAACCTTTTTTCCGTGACTTCTCCTGCACATTTAGGTGAACTCGCGTGGGTTGCACTAAAAAGCCAGGCTAGCAGCTAATTTAGCTGACAAGCACAGTGAGATGGCTCCATAATAGAATCAAGTAAAGCTGGCGTTTTCAAACTCATTAAAACACCACAGGAGGAGAGCGGAGAGTGAACTCGGGCTGAACCTTTTCCATGAAGAAGGGCCGGGGTCCTGGGGGGAACGTCGATGCCAGCGAGTTTCCTAACGAGTTATTTATACTTCTGAAGACCATGGCAACAGACACCGCCTGTATCATCCAGTCACTGATAGGGCTTTCACTCTGTCCCCTCCAACCACTGTCACAATATCTGCTCCTCAGAGAGGCTTCAGTCCACATTAGGATCAGTAATTTTGTGATTACCGTTTGAAAGTTTGTGACCTCTTAAAAGTAAAAAAAACAAACCTAAGTGGCCTAATATTAACATAAGCCTATTAGCCATAATCTTTAAGCAATATATATTAATGAAATGAGTCAGCGTTAATTCGTAGAGGTAGTCAGTTTCATCATTCACTCATTAAAAAATAAACACCATCTGCCACCTTTCAGCAGTGTCAATGAAAACACTCCTGCTTTTCATTTCAGTGATCATTTTGAAATCAGCTGTCACAATTTTTTTTAAAAATTAAAACAGTTGACAGCGTGTGAAGTTGGACATTAAAATATTAAATACAGTTTTAGATCTTTAAGGGTCAGTTTGAGGCCGCAAATCATGAACATTTTCATTATGATAGTTAGAAAGAAAACTGCCGGCTGTCGAGTTTCATTCAGTCGGTCCATCTCTGCCGACCCTGCTGGCTGCTCCTACATGATTTATCACAAGTCAGGTCATGATGTGCACACACACATCAGCTTCAGCTTTTTGAAACGTTACTGCCAATTTAAAGTCCCTGAGTCATAGCCATGGTGTGCTGGCACTCATTAAAGGTCACACAGAACTAGGCCATTTTTCCCCCCACTCAGCTCACCAGCGCTTTACGGGGATTATATGTGACATCATGTTTTACTACAAAAACACAGTGCTGTAAAAACTAACCTTCAAGGCATCACACGAACCAAATACTTCACTCTCCAAACCCACCTCTTTTAACGGCTCTTTGTTGGTAAAAAAGCTCAGCTTAGCGTCGGGATCGAGAGCCGTCAGCTCGGAGCGTCACAACCGAACGGGGCCCACAGTGATCAGATCCGCCCACTCAGCGGTCCCGGCTGCTCACCCCGAACCCCTTACCCTCAAATCTGTCTCACTGAACTCTGGGGAGAATTTCCTCTGGTTTGAACCTGCCTGTTTTTTCTTTATTCTTTTCTTTCTTTAGTTTTGGACTAACCCTTTAGCTGTACCTGCCTCCTTTGTTGAATTCTCTCTCTCACTGACCCTGTTCACCGTCGTTTTTATGATCTGCCTTTTTCCGGTTTTACAGCCGATGGCTGAAACTGCACGCAGGTGTTCAGGTCGCCTGCGAGCAGTTCCTCCATCTCTTAAAGCAGCAGTTCACTCCAAAGACATGACCCAATGAGAGATGTAGTTGTTAGCAGAAACACAGAGCTGTGAGGCACAATCATTTGAAATTTGTGTCACGCAGATAAGTATCCATTAAATAGCCTTTGTTATTGAGAGTCCGAGTTTCCTCACCTTTTTTGTGGAGCACATGTTCTTTATGTATTCCTAATGATGAAGTGAGAATCTAATTGATTTAAGAACAGATGTATTCAAAAGCCAATGTTTCACCATATTTGTTAAAAGCAGCTTTGGCGTGGACTGTCTCTTTAAGTTTGTCGGTAAAGCCAAGATTCTTCCAGTGCCGCCTTCCTGTCTTGAATGTAAATCATCGCAGTAACAGATGGAAGTTTGCATTGGAACAATTTTGCTTCACCAGCCACTGAAACAGTGAACACACAGCTCTTCTTTTTAAGTTTCTGATGCAACCGCATGTGAAAAAAGGATTTTTAAAAAAAATGAATGGACATGACTCAGTGCATGTGCTCTGCCTGGTTTAATGACTTGTGAAAAGTTGATCAGATGTCACTTTAAAGGGTCGGTTTACCAAAATTACAAATGACATGTTTTCATATTCGACCCCGGTGCCATCTTGCCATGCAGATAGTTTATTACATTAATCATTTGATATGACAATTTGCCTTCAGTCAAAAGTGGCTTGGACTATGTGCTGTGCAAAACAGTGATATTTATATTTTCTTTCTGTTGGGTGGAAACCTTGTGTGTCTGACACTGAGACCTTTTTATTCAAATTAGTTTTGTGTCTTTATATGCGGAGATACTCACATGTATTTTAATCTCAAACAGAGAAGTAATGACAGTTAGTGAAACAAAATAAAACCAAGAGTAAAGGAGATACAATGTTTCTGCCCAACAGCAATTATTTGATGAATTCAACTGCAGTGAGTCTTTCCATTAATAGTTCTCTTGGGATGTTTTGTTTTGTACAAAGTAGTTTAACCGAAAAATGTGCATCATAAACTCTGTGGGTTGTTTTAGAAAGACCTGCTGCTTTTGAACGTTTCTCTTTTTTTTTAAATGCTTTTATCAGTGCAAACAAAACTCCTCCATATGTGCCATTGTAGCTGCAGAGAATTTAGAAGTGAGGAAATATAATTGTTATTTTTTTATATTTTATGTTTTGCCCCTTTAACCAAACTTTATCTGATGTTTGACTGTTTGAAGCAAAATTTTCGCTACTTAAAAATTGAACTTCCCCTTCAAATCGCAGGTGTAAATATTGAAACACTTCAGACAGACAGTACGGTTCTGATTGCCAGATGCCAGAGAGTACCTAATTTACCAGTATTCAATCAAAACTGTAATGAAATCTATGCTCTCTATGCATCAGGACACCTGGAATGAAATGCAGGGCTCATTACCACTAGTTTTCAATTGCTGTGGATCCGTTGCATTTACACCATATCACCTTAGCTCATGTGCATATATTAAACCGCATCCAATTGGCTGAGCACTGAGGTGGAATATTATGCAAATTCCTAATAACAAGTGTACATGATTGAATTCAGTCAGTCAACAGCCAGAACCCTGCACACCTACAGCACGTATACCCTGTGTGTGTGTCTGTGTATATATGTTTGTGTGTTTGCGTGCACACATACACACACACTGACACAAATGATCATGCTCTGTTTGCTAACCATGTCTGTCAGTGCACAGACATCAGGTATTAAAACTGTCAAATTACTAACGCTCACATCAACAGGGTCGAGCTGCTCTGCTTTTCACCCGGATTTGAAGAAGGAAAATAATTCATTTGTTCCAATCTTCAACCTCAGGGTGTCTTTCAGGAGTTAAATTGTTATTTTTCGTGTGGAAGAAATAAATCTGAAGCATTAGCGGGATAATGCTCGCCTATGAAGCCCGGGGCCATTTCGTCTTGTTGGCTTCTCTTTGGGATGGAGTAGCCATTAAGGGAACAATTACATGCACTTGTAAGCTTGCAAAAGCAGAAACTAATTAGGGGTATTTTGGAGCGTCTTCACTTCACGCACAAATATAGAACACAAGTTGTTCTCCAGGTTACAAAATAAAAGCACCCTTGAGAAAAAGCCCCTGATAAAAGTTGAACGCAAATAAAAAAGAAAGTTGCTCCTCGGTTTAAATTATTTCAAATCTGACCCAGAAAGTGTTACAATAAAAGTCGCTTTTTATTCTAGGCATCATTTTAAATTACAGTTTTGTAGAGATCTGATTCTTTAATGTCCTGTGAGCAATGTAAAAAGAATTCTTTCACAATTCAGAAAGTATAAAACTTTAAAGTGTTCAGATTACCAGTAATTGGTGTCATAGAAAAGATTATGGGTGCTGTATTGTTAATGAAGTCGATTTTACTTTTCTGTGGGAGTTTGCAAAGATGGCATCCATTTACTTAATCACTCACATGCTTAAGAGAAGTTGCCATTTATATTGTAATTAGCTTTTTTTTTAAAAAAAAAAAAAACTTCATCACCTGCAGGAAAAAAAAAACTTTATTTCCCTTATGCTTAACCCATCGCCAATTAGTAAGAGGCGGCACAGACAATGCTGTGTTAAACTTGCCTGTTTATATAACCCACCGCGCCGTCTATTTTTAACTATATGGATGCAATCACAGAGCACTTCTCTTCCTACGGCGCCGTGGAGGAGCGCGAGGGTTGTTCTCCAACCATATCACAGCTGCCGCCGAGCACCAGGCTTCAAAACACCAGCAGAGTGACGGTCTGTCACTCACCCCATCATGTCTGTCTGTCTGTCTGTCTGTCTCTCACTCTGCTTCTCTTTCTAACCTCCTCCTCCTTCAAATCTGCTCCATGCACCTACATTTAGTCATTCTCTATCACTTTTTTCTTTAATCCTTTATCTCCACTCCTTTTTTTTTGCTCTTGCTCCCCTGTCTTTTGGATCTTTGAGTCGTCTCACATTCACTCCCCTGTTCATCACAGTTTGTCACCAAGGTTGAATTTCATCCCTTCATCTTCCTCTTCTTTCTTTTTCCCCCGGCTGTCACCATCCCTCTCTCCCGTTTGCCTCGACTCACTCAGCCCATCTGTCTCTTTACCTTTTGGCAGACTTCAGTGTCTCTATATTACTGTAAGCCTCCTCCAAACCGAGAACATGTTGAGTTGACACAGAAATATAATGTGACGGTGTCAGAGAGGAACACTGGCTTTGAAGCCATGTAAACACTGAGAGGAAGCTGTGAAGCCAACGTAAAGCAGCATTAATTATCATCTCTTTTTGTAGTGACACTTTCCCCTCACAAACTGACTTTTTCTTTAAATTAAAAATATTTGTGTAACTTGAATCCATGTGTTAAGCTCCCAGTGCAAAATAAAAAAAAAAACAAAAAAGCCAAGTATGTGTGTACAGTCAGCCAGCACCTCCTGTGCGCCACCTAGCAGCTTGCCAGGCTGTCGTTATGATTCACAGGGTATTAATTTCACTGTGACCAGTGGCACCATATGTCCCATATACCCAGTGATTGAGTCATCCAGCCTGTTCATGAAATATGTTGTGATAGGTTGCTCATAGGCTCTGAATTTTGTTTACCTCAGCTGCATGTTTCGCCCCCCCCTGTCGTGGTACTTGACTCAGACCCCAGGAGGGACCCCACAGTAGACCTGTAGCCACAGCCAGAGAGAGAGGGGTGTTGTGGTCCAGAGGGAGCAGATGACTCACAGGTATCAGGAAGCCACAGGGGTGATAGGAGGCAGAAACCGAAGGAGAGAGCAGCCTTTCATTGCTCATTACAAAAGCTGCACGCCACCACCACCAGGACATCAGTTTGAATCACAGACATGAACCAACAACGATGCTGCAGAGCTGATTGGTGGCTTGTGTAATATGACCAAAGAAAAAAAAAATTGTCCAAGATTAAAAGAAGAAGTATTAACAGGCTCACTGCAGCATCACTTTTGATCGCATCTCCCACTGGGATGCAATTAAGATTCATGATTTTTTAATGTGGTCATAAGTCGAGGCAATCATTTAAAAAAAAAAAAAAAAAGGCTAAATATTTTGCATTTTTATTGGTAAGCTCTTTTCATTGCATTTATTCTAGGAGATTACACTGCGCCACCTTATCTCTCTCTGCAGAGAAAATAACAAGTAACAAAGCAGCCAACAAAAATGGATGCAGTGATACATGATACCGGGATAACAAGCGTCTACAAACACACCTGCTCAAAAATCTACTTTCGAATAATGAAGAACAGGAACTCACCCACATTTCACAGTAATTTCATTACCTATAAAATACTCTATTGGTCAGACACTATATACAGACTTATCATCCTGAGTTATAAACCTTAAATACCGTAAGATTCTGTCAAACAGAGAGCTAATGCTGTTTAATAAAGAGCTGTAATGATGACAGGAGACAAATAACTTGTCTTGCCTTATCATGCGTGGTGTCGGGTGCCTTTTGAAGGCCAAGAAAATTAGTTTAAACTTCACTTATTTGTGCTTTTGTCACTTGTCCCTTTTTTGTGATTAGATTTGACAGAAATGTGCCCAGTATTGAATCAGATTTTCCACCTCTTCACTATCCCCTGATACTCGCCTCTCATCACATGCACACAGTGAGGAGGACCCTCTATGGTCCTTCACACACTAATTACCTTTAATTATGCTCACCCTGCCCCCACTGTCTCAGAAGGAGGAGGTTTAATTCACACCCTTCATTCCTCTGAAATAAAATCCTCACAAAATGTTCATCTCAAACAGGTTGCGGAATTTCATCTGTTTTTTAGGGAATTCAGGTTGCATTCATGGCTTCATTGCACACCACTTCCACATGAGTAGAAAAACTATGATGCACCTGGCAGGATTGAGCAACATGAATATTTAACAAACCAGGCGACAGAGATTTTTCTTTTTTGCAGCATCGTAAAATGAACCGTCTTTGTATCAGTGTTGTTGAAACTGGACAGGCCGTTAAAAAGGAAATTCCTATATAGTTATTTTATAAAAACTAGAACCTCAATTGAGCTTTGGAAACATTTGCGAGATCAGAACACATTCTACATTGCAACTGCAATAAAATGTAAAATAACGCACTGTACCCTATTAGATTTTATTCTTATCGGCTACATCATGACTCATTCAGTTCAGGAATTTTAGTAAACTTTTTTCAGAAGAATTTCTCTGGGTGCAAAAGCTTTCATCATGTCGTGGCTGGGTCACTCAATCTAGAGAAAAGATTAAAATTCGCTCTAATGCAGACCTAATTATTCATCTCATCCACCAATCATCATCCTCATTATCATCGCCCAGAACATCTCATAAACTATCATCAAGCCTGATTTAGACATCATCATTTTCCATCTTCTTTTCTCAACGAAGCTTTCATTAGCCGTTGAATTTTGCTTGTTTGGAACACCTGCATTTTTTTCCCTCCTCGGTAGAGCTCAGCTGCCCCCCCCTCCGCAGACTAATCAGTTCACGGAGACTGTCATTAAGGGCGGAGAGAAGGGTCTGACACCACAGATGGCAGCAGCTTCTTGCAAATGAGCTCTGATTATGAGAGGTGGCAGGTTTCACTCCTCTTATAGTCGTTGCCTTCCACACCATTAGGCAAACACAGTGCTGGGGTCACGTCACCCAAGGACATTTACATGGTAGATTTACCTCAGCTAAGTAACCTTGTGTTTTTTGGTGCACTGTTGCAGTGACTGTCCCCTCTGCTTCATTTTGAAAGAATTTGACAACCTCATTTGAGTCTGTGTTGGCAAAGGCGCCACACTCTGTGAGCTATTGGGTAGACCTGTTATTTTTGGCTCGTTCATCATACCAGGTGCTCTCGCCCCTGATCTGTGCTTTGGAAAGCAGAGTCTGTGAAAATGACATCAGGTTCCTGCTGCTGCGCTCCCATCAATATTTAAAGCTCCAACTCATTTCAGAGTTGATTTCTCACTGACTGGGGAACTCTTGGCCTCTGCCAGTCTGAGTGGAAAGCACAAGTCCTTGAAAGAATGGATGTATTGATCTATTAACAGTGGATAGAAAGGAGGCCAAGAGCTTAGTTCAAACACCTCTCCCATGCTGTTTTCCACATAGCAAAGCTCCTGTAAACACAACCTGTCTGTCCCAGCTGCTACTTGACCTATATTAGCTCTTGAAAATGTGCTTTTTTTATTGGCTCAGTCAGCAAAGCTCTAACTGAAGTACCTTTTTCTTAATCTTTTCTGTTTTGAAGGTGTGAGGCGACCGCCAGAGCTGGAGAAGACCAACCACAGCGTCCACTATACTCTCCTGATTGCTTGTGTTTTGGTGGCCTTTGTCCTTGGGGCCTTCCTCTCTGGCTTCCTGGTCTCCTGCTACTGTAACCACACGGGTCACAAGACCAAGAAGTTATCCAAAGATCCTGAGGCCCCGATCCCACATGCCTTGTCTCTGCGTAGTCTGGCTAAGCTCAACGGCCTCCTGGACAGCCAGGGTAAGGACGACAAGCTGGAGGTGTCATCTCCAAAGATCTACAACTCTTTCTTTGCCAACAGCAAAGAGCATCACCCACCAAGAAGAAACGTCCATCATGGAATGACAATGGGAGACCTGGTCCACCCTCACCACCATCACCTGCACCATTCCTCCGAGCTGTCTGGATTGCCTACACCAGATTCAACCCCAGAACTGCCCATCAAAAGTATGAAAGCCTTCAAGAACCAATGGGAGAAGAACCAAAACTGCAACAATGCCAAGGAACCAAAGTCCCACAACATTGGCTCCAGGCCTAGCTCAGCCCTGCTTCACCAGCAGGTCTTCCCATACTCCCATGGCCTATCCAATGGACAGCCACTAGTCGGAGGTCACCTCCATCCAGAGGAGCGCAAAATCCATAATGTTGAACGAGTGTTATCTCAGCAACCTTACCCTGGTTACTCTCAAAAGGTGATGGAGGTAACCTCGCTGGATGAGCTTCTGAAGCACATCCACGAGGCCGGCAGCAGCAAGAACTCCCAGTTAATGAGCCCATCGGATCTGATGGCCAGCGGCGGTGGAGTTCAGCTGCCGTTCGCCAACCGCATCCAACCTCAGATTCCTGAAACAGAATCAGCACCTTACTACAGCTCATCCACCTTACCTCGAGACAGCCTCACCCGACGCATGGATGTTCCTCCGGACATTCCCCCTCACCACCAGTCCACGCTGGAGAGGAGGCACTCCTCCCAGAGGCACTCGCTGATTGCTGCAGCTACCAAGATGCCCAACGGAGGAGGAGTCGGTGGAGGAGGAATGATCCCCCGCCAGCACAGCTTTAGTCAACGAAACGGTGGGCCGCACCAGCCGCCTCCCCTGCTTGCACGGATGAACTCGACGGGCAGCGCCTGTGAGGTACACTACCCCCTCATCCCCAATGGGTACCTGGCACGCCAGCACAGCTACAATGGAGAGCAGCAGGACATCCCACACAGGGCTGCCATTGTCCGCCGGGCCTCCTCCCTCAAACCCGATGTCCCTCCCAAACCCCTGTTCATACCTGCCACGTCCCCAGTCAACCAACAGGGAAAGTTTAACTACTGAGGAGTTACGCTCCCGGACTAGAGAGGGAGTCTCCCTCATTGTGTCTTCTTAAAGGAACTTCCCCTTGAAGAAATGCAATGAGTTCGAGGTTGCAGATCTTCACAAGAAAACACAACCAATCTCGTGGCAGCCAGTGTCACTGTGGACGAATAAACCCCAACCAAACTGTTTACCCCCCACCTTCTTCTTTTTGTTCAATGAATATCTTTGTACCATATTGGTATTGCTCAGCTACTTGCTTATTATAGAACTGTTGACTTGGGTGACGTGATGCCACCTCCTTACAGTATATTAGGCTGCCAATGTCCTCAGTGTGGATTTACGATGCAACTTAGTTTTTGGACGCTTTGATGTTGGAAAAAACTGAACACGTCGGTCATCTTGAAGACTCAAGCCAGAGGCTCCTGTGATGCTTAGATTCATGCTTTTGCTCAACCTTTTCTGATGTGGTGTTGATAACCAGTCCCCACCCGCCCCACCCTCGAATGTGTTTATATTATGCATGTGTGTGTATATATATGTGTGTTTATATCCACACCTTATATGTATACATATACATATGCAGTATATGTAACCTGTGGTGAAAAGTCAGCAAAACCCCCTGAAAGTAGTTATGTCTTTGCCTTACTTTACTATACTCTTTCATCTTTGGGCATATCAAACTATCTCCCCCCCACCACCTGAGAAATATCTTAGGGACGCCAAATCATGCACTTCATCGAGACAACCTATTCTCAGTTGGTTTATAACTCTGAACCAAATTTGTTCGGGTTGAGAAAAGAAAGGAAATACTTCAACAAAGCAGCTATACTCGTCTTTTCTCCTTTTTCTTTTCCTGTCCCAGCAGATGTCAGGCGACGCAATCGGGTCCATTTAAGTTCGTCGAGAATGTTTCTCTTAAGATTGGTGCTCTACAAATCTAGTGGGTCAAACGTCCTCTCAAATGGAAAAAAAAAACAGATATAAAACTGTATACTAGACTCAGAAAGGACGTTGAAAATGCCGTGCCATTTGGCATAAAGAGAATGAACATAAAACATAGAATGGACTGCAGTTATTATAATTATTAACTTTGTGGCTATTGGTTGTAAATAAAGGAATAATTACTAGCCAAATTTTAACTGTATGTGTAAATGTGTGCCTTATTTAATAATAGTGTGTGACATGGGGGTATAGATTAATGCAAGGGATTCAGATGGCTACAATGCTACAAAATATTGTAGGTGTTTCATTTTCTATGGTCGTCAGTATGTGCCATACAGTATCATATTGTACATTTGAAGAGTTTCATTCCAGAATTAGAGATTTGTCATTTGGAAACTGTTCTGATCAACAGATAACTGTGAGTATGATTGTAATATATATTGATTAATTATATATAATATGTTATATCACGAGGACATTGAGACTTTTTTATACAAAGTATTATTTCACAAATTATTATCTGTTATTATGAGAGATATTAAACATTATATATATATTTTTATTTCTTTTCCGAGATGGACACAGTGTTTTGGAATGAAACCCTTCATTTCTCTTTGTTGTTGTTGTTTTTTTTTTTCTCTGTTTTGAATTTGTTTGTTTATTTATCCCAGAAGTGTGAGCCTGCAGATTTTTATGGGAGTGTTTGACAAAGCGAGTACACACAGCCTGAGACTGCAGACATTCAGGTTCGACTGCTTCCACATTATGTCACTTTCCACTGGGTGTCACTTTCCCTATAGGTGCCATTGTTAACTTTTCTTTTAGCAGTAGCATTAGCTTTTCTTTGGGTTTTCTAAAGGAGCAGTTCACAGTTCCTCTTAAGTTATCACCTACAGACATGCAGCCATTGTAGAAGTCAATTATATGAGCAGGAATGTGGCTTTTTGTTACATTTTGATCGTTAAGAAATAATATTTTTAGTTCTTAATAGGGGAAAATAGTCAAGAAAACTATGTCACATCATATTGTTTTAGTATATATTAGTATTAAAGAACAGATGCAGAATAAAGACATGAAATAGGACTTCTGCAGTGGTTGCTGCTGTAGCTTTTGACTTACCTTCATCACCAGGTGTCAATTTTAACAATATAGGAAGCAAATAAGCAGGAATGGAGACAACAGAGTTTCTGTTTAGATAATATGTCGAAACATGGAGAAGTGCAATGAACTCTGATCCGACAAGCTAAGATTGTCACTCGGATTGATAGAATAGTTGTTCCCAGGAGGCCACGCTGCCATCCCAGAGGGTTTCCATCAGTATAATATTACAGCTTCAGGACTCACCGCTGTCGCACATTTCAGCAGAGTAACTTTGGTCACAGCTGAATGAGACCGTGATCAATTCTGTGAAAACAGCACTACGCTATTTACTGTATCTGAAAGCAGCGTTTATTGATTGAAATTTCCCAGAGCTCATTTGACCCGATATGAAGTTTACTGTTCACACTCCAACTCCGGTAAATAAAAGGAAAAATACGTCCGACCATGTTTGTTGAAATGAAAAAATTTGATTTGGATATTAAGGGGCAGCAGAGCGCTAAATGGCTTTCGAGCAACAAAATACAAAACATCCAACTTGATTTAAGGTCGTCAATGTAATGTTTCATAAGAGGAATTGTGGCAGCTACAGTGTTTGATGAGTGGAGGTGTTTTCTCTTTTTATTTTTAAATCTGCCAGTGACAGATTGTACGGGAGAGGGAGCGGTCCCGCCTCCAAAAAGCTCTATCAGTATTTGATTTGGTGTAAATACATTCTATCTGGGCGGGGTCTCATTGATTAAGTATTATGGTTATTTTTCTGTTTTCCAGGCTATGCCTCTTCAATTACTATGAATTTGGTCTCACAGAATACCATTGTATGTCTCTTATACTAGGAATAAAATGAAAATATGATGCACGTGTCTCACTGGTGAATGTGTTAAAATCACAACATAGCACAGCCTCTCGGGAGCCATTGCTTC
Source organism: Acanthurus tennentii (assembly GCA_029783805.1). Taxonomy (NCBI): domain Eukaryota; kingdom Metazoa; phylum Chordata; class Actinopteri; order Acanthuriformes; family Acanthuridae; genus Acanthurus; species Acanthurus tennentii. The sequence continues at coordinate 2,654,411 of JAPZDZ010000025.1, forward strand.
AATCTGTTGTCTTTGTTCTGTTTTCAGTCGCGAATGTGTCAAAGAGGATCAGCAAAATGTTACATTCTGTTATTTTATGTTTTACCCTGCTTCCCAAACTGCTCTGGAATGGATTTTTATGTCAAATCACGATGAGTGATGCACGAAATGTGGGAACAAACAACAGTTCAATGGAGTGCAATTTAATACAAAAGGCCCATATTTCCCCAAACTAAAGATTGTTTTGTACGGAAATCTTTGGTCACTTTTGAGAGTGTATGTTTTATGGCATATTGGATTGCATTATCTCCTCAAAGGACGTTATGTCCCTCACTTGATTGTCTGTCAGGATGTCTAGACTGGAGAAAAAATACAGCCAACAAAGGAAGGAAGGAAGGATTGAAGTGATGGATTTTTCTAAAGGAAGATCCAGGAATTAAAGAGAAAAAAAGATATCCTAAAGACACACTTAAACGTTTTGAGGAACAAAATGATTTGCTGTGAGTTGCATTGAAAGATCAGTAGCAATCATATCCATGTGTTGTAGGGAGGTTCAGCTTTTTACAGCTTTCTTTTACAACTGCAGTCTCCTGCAAGTGCCAATATCAGAGGGCAGCATGAGGTGAAGAAGACAGCACAAGCCAAAAAGAAGGTGAGTTTATGCTTTATAAGATGTATTTCACACAGTTTGTGAAAAAGCAGCACAAGTTAGAACAGTGTAGTTCACTTTTCCATCAAGCGCTGGTCCTCATGCAATGGAGCTCAGCTTTGATAAGGAGGCAATAAAAGAGAATTTTCCAAAATATTGAACTTTTCTTTGAACATTAGGTGAGTTTGCACTGTCTAGTTTCTATGCACATTTTCATTTTGTGCACAAAAAAAGAACAACTTAGTGAAAGATCAGCTTAACATCCAAAACAAATGGCTATTAAACATATAACAAGGATTAACTTTCCAATAATAAATCAGACATTGATAAATGTCTGATATATCGTTCAAACAGAATTTTGTCTATTTTTCCTATAATTACTATGAATTGCACAGTTATTTTCCAGGTAACTTACAAGGAAATAATTATGAAGTTATTAGGAAATAGCGAGTCTTTGTAATTGTGTTATGAAAATATTACATGTAGAGGACTGTGCTGCCCTCGGTGCAAGTACACACTCTCTCAGTGCTTTCCACTATTCAAGGACAGCTGTTTCTTTTACTTTGTCCACCATCTGCACCACCTAAGGCAAGATGTTCAGGTCTGACACGTAACCCGGTGATTATTTTGCACATAATGTTCCTCCAGCAATGTACAGTAGATGGTATATAATGAGAACATTCGAACATTATGCCATATGGGAATTGATGGAAATGTTTTCAAATGCATCTGCTGTGCATCCAATGGTCATGTTTCTGCAGAAAGTGTCTTTAAAATACCTTAACTAAAGGCTTTCAGTGAGTGTTGACACAGAATTATTTGATGCATGACCATAGATAACTGTGTGTCCAAGCATGGAGGGGAACTTTAACCATGTTTGTGTGGATAATGCATGTGGCTTAATAACTCTGGTACACGCTGTGCTTTGAGGTTTCGCACTCTCAAACATGTCTTCAGTGTGTCTGATAACACAGAACGGAGCGATAAGAGCTCTGCCTCTGAGATTTTCAGATGGACTGTGAAGCTGCTAAATGTACGAACCGTGTTTCCAAATGTTTCCATTGTTATGTGACACCACCGCACGCTGAACAAACAGAGCTTGATTCTGAATTTAACCGCTGAGTCACATTGACTAATAGACTCCCCGCAGGTTGTTACATAAGAGATAATCAACAATCATGGTGTGAACGCGTCCCTACAGTAAGTAAACAGGCAGGTTCACGGTCGTGTTGAGAGACATTTCTGCAGGGTTTCTGTCTGCTGATGGAAACGCTGTGTGAGTCTGCAAACTTTCAGCTCAGGGGAAGTCATTGAAAAACAACAGAGCGATGCAATTAAAACAATGAGACTATAAAGGAGTGAAGTGTAAAAAAATGTGCCCAGATTTTGTGTTTTTTAACATTCAAAAGATGAACCAACATCAACAGAATGTGACAACGTCAAAGTCGCTAATGTGTTGTGTTGGAGAGATGCTGAAGTCAGCATGCTAACAAGCTAGTTCCAGTTGATCCTGTCTCATTATTATTAATATTATTGCCTCATTTACTTATTGTAAACACACTTAAATTGGACAGAAAATGGAAAATGTCTTTCCTCTGTTTCATCAAACATCAACTTTGCCTCTGTCAGTATAAACCCTTGTTTAGGAAGTCATAGCCGACCATTGTCTTGCTCTTCTCCTGCATGATGCCTCCTGGACTGCCATCTCTTTCTAGTCTCAAGTCCTGGTCCAGGTTGGTCTGAATCAGTCAGTCCTAGTCAAACTCTTATCGCCCGTCTTATGAGCAGAGTATTATTTTCTGCCTGGGTTTGGAGGAATCCAGGACTATTTGTTTGTTTGAAAGCAGCTCAGGTGTTGACAGCCTGTTCTGTGTAATAGGGATACTGTTTTTGGAGAGCAATGTTGCTGCTAAAACTCTTTAATGTCATCTTTTAATGCTGTGAGCAACACAAACACATTCCTTTGTAGTAAAGTGGAGGAAGAAAAACCTCAGAGGTGGATGCTTTTAAAGCTGAGCAGACGGAGCAAAAAGTACCTGCTTGCTTTAAGGTAAATAAAGGGGAAAAAAAAATAATCTGTCTTTCCTGGACGAGTCTACGCCTCAACTGTAAGAAACCCATTTCAGCTAAATAAACCAGCAGAGATTTGCATTGACACACGGCTAGAAACGCACATCTTTTCAATCATTTTCATAATGTGTTTCCAGCTGAACTCTCCACAGGTTCCTGCGGTCTGAATGCAGCGTTTGTGCAGGTTGATCACAAATGTAATGGTCTCGTAGCTGCAACAAAACAGAGCACACAGCCGCCGCTATTTCAAGGACGTCACTGAGTCAAACTTCACTCTAATGTCCCTCGGTCTGCCGTGTTGTCCTCCTGTAAATGCATCGCCGCCGTGGTGTCCAGGGATAAACCTGTTCTGGCATTCAAGCAAAATGATGTTTTCCTCTTAATATATACAGTGAAAGGACTGTGATGGGTGGTGAGATTGACCTTTTAGCCCAAACAGTTCTCCTAATGAGGTGGTATCGATTAGTTTATGCAATTATCCTCCCCGCAGTCTATTAGATAATCATGTCTGTGTGTGTGTGTGT
>JAPZDZ010000025.1:2689107-2716031 GCA_029783805.1 Acanthurus tennentii
GATCAACTCTTCATTATTAATGCCTGTATTTCTAAATCTGGCCTCGTGTTGTCGTCACACTCACCTCCTCGTCAATTTCACTGACAACGTTTAATCATCTCGCCATGACAACCGTCACTGATGCTGCACTTGTAAACTTACGTAACGCCGGTCAGTGTCTAAAAGTCAGACAGTTTATCTGGATTTCTGTCATCCCGAGGTAATTACAGTGCCACACAAGTTAATTCCTCTTTTCCTGAAACGTAGCTGCTCATGAGCAGCACACACACACACACACACAGATAACATGACCTTCTCCCTCCTCAGTTTTTTGGAATGAGAAGTGTGTCTCGCTCTGAAGTTGTCAGGGGGGGAGATTAAATGTTTAGTGTATCTCTGTGTAAGATTGTCAAGAAGAAAAAAAAAAGCTCCAAACTCTGAGCTCTTAGTCATGGAGCTGCTGATGATGTAAATGTCGGGAGTCTTTTGAAGTGCATTACATAACCTGCTAATAAATAGCCGAGTGCTTTCTGGCCCAAAGTGCTAATACTCCGTAACCTCACTGTGCCCTTGGAAAGACAAGATTATGATTTGACAGTAAACGCTTATGGAAAAACCAGCAGACAAGAAGAAGAAAAAAACAGCTCGTTCCTTATCATTTTTTCACAGCGAGGGCAATGAATCACTGCTGTGAAATATCATTTTTGAGTATTAAGTGTGATGGATTACAGGCTGCTGATCAGTCAGGCAGAGCTGAAGGCTGCTGCCTCTCTGTCTCTCTCCTGAGAGTTGCCTATAGACGATTTTTTTATATATATATATGTTTTTTTTTTTAAGACAGAGAGAGAGAGAGAGACAGCTCTCCTGCCCGTCTTGTCACTTCCAGCGGCCTCATAACATCCGGCGCCCCTCCCAAGTGATTGTCAGGCCGTGTGACAGCTCTTCACGCTTACAGAAGCGTAACCGAAGGACACAACCTGAGAGAGATTGGAGTTTTTGGTTATGCAAACACATCTGAGAGGCAATTGATAATCTGATAATGAACTTAAGATGATAAGTGGAGCCAATTAGGCAAAGCTTTTCCAGCTTAGGAGAAATAAGCCCGGGGTTGCACTTCACAGCCTGGATTTTATTTTATTCATTTTGATTTTATTTCCCTTTTTGGTGATAAAATTTTACTTGTAAGATCTTGTGTGGCAGCAGATTTGTCAATCAATTCTAAACTTCCCATCTGGAGATAATAACATCTTTGAACAGTAATTTTTTTTTAATTTTACAGAGGTTTTTCGAGGTTCAAGGTCAAGCTTCTGTATTTAATTACATGCATATAAATTTTGTCAATGTAGACAATTGTTAGACATCTGTGTGTATCCAGATAAGTTGGTTTGGATAAATGGTTCCCAGTAATAAACCTGATGGGTTATGAAGGGATGAGCAAGAAGGAAAAACATGCAGCTCAACATTCTTTGTATTTTTTCAGATTTTTTAAAAACTTTTTTGTTTATTTGGTGAATAAGTTAGCAGTGTTCAGGCCTGTTAAAAGTTACATAAAAAGGCTGCATTTATAATTTAAGTTTTGGTTGAGGTGACTGTATTTGACTGCTCGTGTCGCTTCTCCTGACAGATTTTGTTTTTTTAGCAGCACTGAAGTCGGTGAACAAACAGATTTTTAATGTCCAAAGCTGCAGAAATAATATGAGAAAAAAAACCTCATATGCGTGAAATCAACCTTAGATGTTTGAGGGGTTTTGTAGTCAAGGTTTAGACAAACGCCTCAGCCTGTGGTGATCCTGTATTCTTTAAAAATACATAAAAATAGTTTCCAGCAAAAACTCAGCGATGAACATTTGTGCTGCCTGCTTTTGGATTAATGAATTTATCCTCCAACTCTGTGCAAAGAGCAGACCAGCCAACGGTCTTCTCCAGATTGAATGTATTGTGCTATTTTTATTTTTTTTTCTTTTTGCCAGAACAAATGATCCACACAAGCTGCAAGCTGCTCGTCCTGTTAAGACTCTATTTTAGCACATTATGCTTTAAGTGAGAAAAACGTGTCCAGTGCTACAAAGCTCGCAGAGGCGACTAAAACTGACTAATTAATCTGACTTTATCTCCTGCGGGGTCTCTGCCGTCACACTGTTTGCAGTCAGCCCCCCTAATCTGTGATGCATGAGCTTATTTTATACTCGATTAGTTTAAATTTTTTGTCTTTGAACGCCTGTAATCAGTAGCAAACTCATACTAGTAAAAGGCTTTTTTGAGACAGAATTAAGCCGCCAGGAGTCCACAAGGAGAAAATGAGCTTTTGGTCCCACGTTAATCCCTTTTTCCCCGACTATTTAGGCACTGTATGCACAACTAGTGTTATTGTGCATTATTCTTATTGTCAACAAATCCCATTTAAGGATAATTTGCTAAATAATGCAGTTAGCAGCTGTTTAACTCGAACAGGAGAATGTGGTGCGTTTGTTTGGGACTATTTTTAGCTGTGGATTAATACACATTTGGTGGTCCAGTGAGTTTTCTAGCAGCAGGGTGGTGGTTGTATTGTGTTATTGTATTCAAATATACAAAGCCTGTTTGTTCATTATGTAGCAACGCTCAAGTGCATCAGTGTGGCTCTTTAATGTGTTTGTGGTTTTAGATAGTGGAGCTCAAAGGCACAGAGGAAGAAGATAAATCAGCCTTTGGATGCACAGATTTGGCCTCTAAGTTGCCTCTGATGCCTCTAAAGTCAGTGTTAGTTTTGATATTTTAATGGGATTGACTGACAATAAGACAAATATGGAATATTATTAACCTTTTCCTCGAAACACAGGTTAATCTAATCATAAACAATTCTGTACAATGTAAAGAAAAACTAGGTTTTTAACACATAGTCAGCCTTAACCACAAACAAACTTACATCTATAGATACTAAACTTGATGGGTGATGCATATTTTAAACTAGTTCTCAAACCATGCAACACAGCTTTTTAGGGGCCCCTGTAGCTCAGGGGCCCTGCAACTTGTAAGGCATTTAGGGAGGTTGTCATCCCTCTTGATAGTAAATTGCCACATTGCATCTCCCTTGTTAACCAGCCCCCCCTTCCTCTGGAAGCAGAGAGAGTTCAGGGGGTTGAGACGTTGTTTCGTCTAATGTGTTATTCAAGTCTGTTGGTCTCATCGATCATTAATCTGACGGAAGTTTGTCACAGTTATAATCTACGGCCTTGACTGCGACTCCAAAACATCAGCAGCCAAACTGCACCGCGTATCGATCAAAGCGCGGCGCTGACGCAGCTGATGGATTTGTAATTGCACCTTTTTTCTCTCTCAGTCTCGTCCATCTGTCAGTTCCATCTGTGATCCATAATACTGTCTAAACTTTGTACTATAAATACACATTTATATACTAGATAGGACCCTATACACTCTATAATACTGATATCTGTCATGTAACCTTGTCTGGGAGGAGAAATGAATCTCTTCTAACGCCTGATGCTGTCTAAACTAAGTGAAGCCATAAATAAGATGTGCAGGAACAGTTTGAATAAATGTAATTCATTAGAGATGAGGTTGTAGATTTCAGAATAGCAGGCTGCAGTTTTAAGAAAACCACCGACACATCTACCTACAGAGAAGTGTTGCCTCCAGTAAACGCTGAATACTAAAACTCCAAATTGCCAATTCAAACCCCCCCGAGCTGCAGAAGCTGAAGCCTAAACGAGTCCCGTGCATCGTCTTTACTCACAAAACCGGCTTTTTTTTTGCCAGTGGTTCCAAAAATAAACTAATCTCAGAGCCACTTTGTTCTGGTCTGACACACATTTTGTTTTGATCCTCTCATCTGTTTAAAGTCTTGAGATTTGAGACTTTTTTTTTTCCCCCCCTAGTTTCCACGATTACATTAAGAGTGCACAAGCTGGTTGGCTGTTTTCATCCGTCAAACCACAAAGGAACACGATCTCCAGTTTAATCCGTATGTTTTTGGATTCTCCCGCAGGTCTGATCCACTGAGCCCATCTTCCACTCAAAAGTCTTTGACCAACCGACAAAGAGCTGGAGCCGAGACGATCAAGCATGGATGTGCCCAGGATGGCTGAGGGCCTCTTCAGCAGCACGCTGTCCTCGTCGGGCGGTGGCCATCACGTGCCTTCCTACCTGACGCTGGAGCAGAAGGCGGCGTTCGTCTTCGTGCTGCTGCTCTTCATCTTCCTGGCCCTGCTCATCGTGCGCTGTTTCCGCATCCTGCTGGACCCGTACCGCAGCATGCCGTCGTCCAACTGGACGGACCACACCGAGAAGGACACGTTCGATTACCGCATCGTCTGAGGCGGGGGGGAGAAAAAAACACACAAAAAAAAACCTGAGGCTGCACAAATGTGAAATTAAGATTTAAAGTTTAAAACAAACAAACAAACAAAAAAAGACTGATTTGAGCACTTTGGCCCTTAGAACAAGAACGAATGACTGCTGATTCACCAGGAAAAACATCAGCTTTCAGACTGAAACGAGTTCGACAGAGATCAACAGCTTCTCCCTGCCAAATCAGAAAAAATCTCAACTAGAAGACGACAACCAGAACTATGCTTTGAAGATCCTCCATCACACCGCAAACCGCCGTGACCTTCAGTCCAAGCGATGCACCAGAGCCGGTCACAGTTACCCATAAACCCCTCTGTCCCCGCCATCAGTTCTCTTGTGGACTACCTCATTCCTCCTCCATCTCATGTGTGAAAGACTTTGTATTCTTCTCACATCTCTCACAGGGTCGAATATCTTTTTCGAGGTCCAGGCCAGTTGGATAATAACAGTGTTTACATCTTTTCATGTTTACGTCCTTAGATTTTTATTGATAATGTAGACAATCAGTGTTTAAAAACAGTTGATGATACAAAAAAAAAAGAATTTGCAGTATAAATAGTTGAGATCGTTGAGTTATTTTGGGGTTTTTTTTAGCGTATTTTGTCTTAATTTGTAGACAGACGAGAGAGGTCCAAAAGACTTTGTATAAACCGACATGATTTAGGCGTAGAGGAATTTAATGCCTTATATCTTTGTAAGATATTCTTTGGTGAGCGTTTCCTTGTAGACAGGCAGGCAAGAATGCTTCAAGGTCACACTTGAAAGAGGTTAAATAATCACAAAGAAGGATATTTGTAGAGAAAAGTTCTCCCTTTAAAGCTCCGGATGTGTTTGGACAGACAGACAGAAGCCAGCAGCGAGTAAGTGTAACTGTCGTGTGTGTGCGATAAAAAACAATTTGTCCTTTCGGTCTCGGAGGGATTTGCAGTGTGTCCACGTCTTTTTAGATGTCAACAACCAAAAGAGGTATTGAAGTTATATAAAAAAAAAAGGTTTACTGTGCTGTACCGTGTGCCTAATTTGAAAAAAAAAAACAAAACACAAAAGAAGTTTAGATTGATGTTTTAGCAGAAAGAAAGAAAATGGGTCCATATTTTTGTCTTTAAATGTAGTTTTTTTGTGCAGTGCCCATTTAAAGAAACCTAAACAGCATTTTACTGCCTGCAGTTGGTATATTGACAGTTGGTATGCCAGATCTGCAGAGTGTTGGTGATGAAGATGTCGACGCATTTTCACATCAAACCCCTTTACGAACTGTGGTTGTGGCTCTTTCGTTGGGCAAAATTTTTCAACTGTGCGCCTTATAGTGTAGATTGTTTACAGTATCGTAGGTAGCGGAGACACCGGGAATCAGCCAGTCACCGATGCGACTGATGCGACTGTGTCTTTGCACTTCACGGAGATGTCATACAAAACCGCTGAAAAAAGAAAAAAAAATTAAAAATAAAAAAAGGAAAACTTTCCCTTGCTCTTGTTTCCTGTCGGGACAGGAAGTGAACTCTGACCCCTTTCGATGACGCGTGATGTTCTTGTGATCTGCCGTGGCCTTTTCCTACCTATCGCAGACGTTTGCGATGTCGTGCTGAGGTGATGTGTTTTCATTTCCGCATGTATTTCCTGCAGAGTCTCCTCTCCGTGCATGATAAATGGTGAAGTGCTTTAATCCTGATGTTGTTGCTGTGGGTAAGTTGCTCAAGCAGCTATTTCCTGTCTGTACTGGAGCCTTTTGTTTCGATCTGTTTTTTTTTTGTTTTGTTTTGTTTTGTTTCTTTTGCCTGGAGTCGCCGAGTTCTTTTTTATAATAAAAATGATCAGAGTTCACAACAGCCTTTTAATGTGTTCTTATGTCATGAGGTTCATCCACCAGGCGGTAAAAGTGGCAGGTGTTAAGGGCAAAAACAAAAAAATGGATGAAAAAACGAAAAAAAAAAAACGTTCTTCCAAGCCGCCCTGCCCTTTCCAAGGCGGCCATATGTGCCGGAGGCCCAATACATTCTTTTTCCTGTTTTATCAGCATCTGGCAGTGGTAGCCGGCAGGGGTCTCGATTGGTTTTCTGTGAACCCAGACACTTTGTCTGGCTCCACACACACATGCACAAACACACACACACACACACACACACACACACACGCACACACACACACACACACACGATAGTCTCCAGGCTCCGGGCCCAGACTGCTCTTTGAGCCGAGACCCTCCAGAACGCCATGCAGAATAACAATCTTCTCTCTGACACCGACGCTGAATATGTTGATGTGCAATCATCTGCTGCACAGTCGCTGGAAAAAAAAACCCTGCATCATTTCTCACAGCAGGACGCAGATGGATCGACCTCCGTGTTTTTGTTTTGCGAGTGCATACGTGCATCTGTTGTGCGTCGCTTATTAATTCTGCTGATATCATGCATCCACAGGTTTTTTTTTTTGTTTTTTTTTTTTTAAAGGAGGGCCGGGAGCTGAAGCGGATCAGAATTTTAAATGCGAGCTGATCCCACAGAGGAGAAATGTGCAGTCTGCGCTTTTTGGATTATTATGTAAGAGACAACCTTCGTCTTTACTGAAGCCCCTTTTTCACTGTTTGCTCGTTTGTAAAAGTCAAAACTGTGGTTTGGATGCCATCCTCGGCCGATAACGGCTGTAAAATGAAAAGTCGAGCTGAAAAAGCATCATTTGTTCACAGAGAAAGCTGCTCTTGTACGACTCATGCAGGCACAAGAAGCTTATGAGTAGTTAAAGCAATCCTGTGCAACGAAGAGAACAAAGCTGAAGAGTAATCCCACAGATTTCATCTTTTTTTAAATGTAACCTGAACTTAAGAATATTTCTCACATCAAAGTAAACCACCTCAAACATGATCAGTCCTCATAAAACCTTTGCACATCCAGAAATACCCTTGTTGTTCTCTGAGTATCACCCGAGGTTTTGATCATTGTGAGCGATTAACAGAAATAGAAACGAATCATTTCGGAAAGAAAAAAAAAAAACTCTTAATTTTCTGTTTCTGAAATCTCATTAGATCATTCCAAACAAAGATTATAATCCAATCTAATCAGGCGCCTTAACGCAGCGAGTGGGGAACATTAACAATTAAGGATCAATATCACAGTCATGCTTTATGCAACATGACTCATATTAAAGAAAAAGCCACTGATAATTAAATTATTTTCACTCGGAGCTGTGCACGCTCAAACGTCTGCGGCTGAATTTATTCCCTCTCCCAACGCCCCATTTCACTCTTCAGCCTCCAGTTAATTTAATGGTCTCTGAACAAGTTGGAAGGGACTGTTCCCCTGTGAATGCGAATAGCTGTGAAAGAGGATAAAGGAGGAACGACTGATATTGTAAAAATTGATTTTGCAGTGATTCCTCTTTTCTTTTCTTTTTTTTTCTGAGGGAGCCGGTGACGTTTTACAATAGTCTGTCACCTCTTTCGCTGACGGATAGTGTGAGACTTCAGGGAACATTGGCACCAAAGAAAAGATGATCGCCAGCATTTTTCAAAACTGCTTCATGCCTGCAGCTTTCACAGAAATATTGGATGGCTTTGTGTCTTTTTGCGTTCAAATATGCGGCGCACTGAGCATCATAAAAAAAGGTTGTCGCCAAAAGAATCCGTGCTAAAAAGAGATGACAGACAGAAAACGAATCAAAAGCAATTTTGATAATTAATCATCTGCGAAGGAAGAAGAGATGCAAATTATTTGCTTGATGCTGCTTTTTAAACGTCACGACTTGCTGCTTTTCTTTATATCACTGCAAATGAAATAATTACGGGTTGCAGGCGGCTGGTCGGACAAACAGAGCAAATTATGAAGACATCCTCTGGGTAACTGTGATTAATGTTTTTCACATTCTCATTTACTTTTTTTTAATAGATAAGACAACTAACTGAATATAACATTCATCTAAATAATAATTAAGGACTGTGAAGAAACATTTCTTTAGTTGCAGCCCTAAAAAGACATCAAACATTGCAAATAGAAAAACTGGAGAAAAAGCAAAACACATCCACAAAACAGACTGCAGCATGAGACGTTAACACTACAACAACACTGGCTGACATGTGGAAGAGGAAGTTTATGGTGATATAAAGCCACAGGAGGATGAACTGTGTTTTATAGCTCTTTGAGCGTATCGCATGTTGGACACAGTTAAATTTGTTTTGCAGAAACGTGGCAATAAACTAAGATACTTAAGAAAAAGACTTAAGGCCTGAATCACATTTTAAACTGGCCTGTTTTGCAAAGTCAGTCTTGTATTTGTGTCTTTGTTTCTTTAAACTTTATTGTCTAAAGGGACACATGTATGACTCACTCACATAATGACAGTAAATTACCTTTAGTTAGGGGCTTTAACTTTACTTTCAGATCAGTAAAATGCCTTGCAAAAGTACAGGACTGATTTAACGTTAGCCTAAATGCTGCAGACGACATATTTTCAGTCTAAAAAAGACTTAATTTTCCAAGGATTCATTACAAATCAGACCCACTTAAGATAACAAAGAACTAGACAGTTTTGCACAAAGATGACTAGAGGACTATTTAAAGGCCGACTCTTGGTTAGATATTAGCAAGTCTATTGACTTTTAATGGCCCCAGATGATGGTACTGTATGGAAAGCTGAAGGCTCAGCGAAGTGATTAAAATTCATTCTGAGTAGATAAAAACTTCAGTCCGTCCAAAAGGCTCATCAATCAACATATTATTCAGAGCTAGAAGTTAAAATCATTCGATGGAGCTCGAGGAAAAAGGCAAGAGATCAGTAAAGTCGGCAGGATTCATCCTCTGAGGATCATGAAAGTTTAAACTTAATCCATATCAACTGATTATGGTGTTTTTTTTTAAATATTTCAGTGTTGGGCTGACAGATTGATGCTGTTATCCTTTAAACTGAGCTGCTAGCATGGCTAAAAATGGAAATTACCTGCTTAACAGAAGCTGCACAGTGTAAGTCTCCGAATCAAAGTATTTATTTGAAGTCTGTTGGATTGTGTAAGAGGGTTTTTTTTTTTTTAAAAAAAAAAAAAAGCAAAACAAAGAAGAGGAAAAACATCATGCACAGCTGCTTTTGTAGAGGTGATTTTAAAGGCGGCACTGACTCAACTTGCCATTCCTCTCAGGCAGGTCGGTCTGAGCCTGGAGGCCCTGACAGATGAGGTGCCGTCACCGGTGGTCTCTGTGGGGCAGCCTGAGGGCCGCCGCCAGGTGATTCCAGGCTTTGTGAGCTTCCTGCATGACCTTCAAAGCTCTGAAACATGGCAAAAAAAAAAAACCCAGGCCATGAAGCGCTTTTAAGGCTCATCAGTTCTGAAATTATAGGCAGCCTGCGTGAGGAGGGTGAAACCAGGGCGATGTGATCCCGTCTCCCACGTCTTGTTTAAAGTCTGGAGCTGCTCTGTCAGATTCATGTCAGCCACAATCTGCTTTAGTCCTCAAAGTAGGAAGAACACTCATCACGCTAAACACCAGCGCTGCCTCCCACCGAGCCAGCCTGTGCCCACATTTCAAGGGTTTCAGGAACAGACAGCTGAGTGCAACCACATTTTTCACAACACTGTCCAACTATCGGCCGCTGGGAGCTGCCCAGTATAATGACAGTCATTACTGGTGACCACTGGAGAGCTTCGCAGGCGCAGCTGGTAGATAAATGCTTCAAGTGAACGCAGTGCAGAAAAATGTGGACAATTTGCATAAAAGATGGATAATTTCACTTGCAAGTAATTGTACAAATAATCGTGTTTCGATCCTCACAGACACGTAAACTGAAAATGCAAAAAACATTTTACCGAAAAACTACAAAATAACATTTTCTTTTATAAATATTAAGGATTTAAATTCATTTTTTAAAATTTATTGCACTTTTACATAAAATATTCTTCTGCATTCACAGAGAAAATCTGACTTTAAATCAGCTAAAAGAGAGCTGCTTTGTCATTTATTTGTAAATGTTTTGGGTATTTTTTGGACTTCGATTACAAAAGAAACCAAACTTTCCCTGTTTGTTGGTGCCTTTAATTGCCTCTGTGACAAAAAAGAACAAAGTAATCGACAACACCAGCCAAAACTCTGACTTAAGACCAAAATCCCTTAATTTGACTGCAGCTACAACCGCTGTTTACAAACCAACTATTTGAATATGACAAGAAATGATGCAGAAAAAACTGGTGAACTGCTGTTTAGCTGCAGCAACAAAAACATATTCCCCTTCAAATCAGTTCACACATTTAGTATTCTGTTCCTTTTTGATTTGTAGAAATGCCGAGTTATTTTTCTGAACATGAAATCGTTGCAGATGGATGATGTGATAACGTTGCATCTGTCCTTTTTCATATTTACTTGTAAAATTGTAGTTATGAAACAGCGTGCAGGCGCCTCTGGTCTTGTTTCCAGTTTGTAAAGCAAATATTCAGTTATTACTTTGTGTTGCCCAAATCCATGCTGAGACTAACCAGATTGATTTAATTCTGGGTGTTTTGTTTCTAGGTTTGACAGAACTCCTCCAGAGCCAATGGGAACATATCATGGAGCACATCAGTGTAGAGTTTCAAGGGCTGCATTTTTTCCCCAAATCAATGAGCTAATTTCACTGTTAGATCAGCAATGTCTGTAAAAAATAAGACAGCATTACTCTCCTTTGTTTTCTGTGAGGTGAGCTGACTCTGAAGCCCTGAAGTCAGACGTTCTGTCGGTGCATTAAAAAAGCTTTTAAGTGCAAACATGTAAAATGTCTCTGACAGTTTCAATACTGAGAGGATCGGCTGTATTGATAATGGAGAGAAAAATCATATGTATGCCTTTGATTAATGTGCTTCTTTTTAAAAGCAGAGGAAAACTCCTCCTCTGATTACTCCTTGATTACTTCTGCTGTGATGATACTTATCTGTCTTGTTGTATTTAATGATAAACGCAAACTATTACACAGTAAAGGAACAACATGGACGATGGCTGAGCAGTTATAAACGTAAAGGTCACGAGTTTGATTTCCAGAGCAGATAAGGCGTATCCATCAACCTGCGCCGTGCAATCTGTTCGAAAAGTCCTTGAGCCAAACGATGAGCTGCTATCTGCTCGCTGCAGGTCACCGGGAGAAAAGCTGCAGCCCTCTTACTGTAATTGCTTCATGATTATCTAAGTGTGTACTGTGAATCTCCACCGAGGCACAGTGACACATCCCAGTCTGACGGCCACTTCTTCAGTTATACCACAGTTATGTAAAACCAGTCATTAGAGTATTTTCTAAAACTACTGCATGTAAACTGTGTTCAGGCTGGACTAGGTTTCTTTTTTTAACTAAGTTTTCAATTCCAGGTAGGTGAACAAAGTTATTATCTTTCTCTGTTTGTTTTATTTAGAAAGGGCAGATCCTTTTAAAAAAGCTCTGACATAGGAATCAACTTTTTTGTTGTATCTGTCTTTGGTTTTTCAACACACACCAGCCCTTCTCCTTTTGAGTCAAATTAGATTAATATTTTACAAAACTAACTGTTCTTGCAACAAATAACTGTTTTAATGTAGAAAGGTGCAGAAGGGTGATTGATAAGTTCGTGGCTCAAAGTACAAGATGTGTTACAGCTCTCGTTACATGCAGTTCAGCTCTTTGAATAATTTGTAGGAAGTTTGAAGTCAATAACTTTTTGTGATATTTCTGTTAAATAATCATTTTAGTAAATAAAGTTTCCAAGTCAGGAATGTCCAAACAGCCACCTTTGAAAAAGAACAAAGAACAAATATGTAAATGTGTAAATATCGGTGGGGATTATGTTTAAAAATTTATGTTTGGTTTTCTCAAATTATCTCCTTCCACCTTCAGAAGTGAACTTAAGAATCTCCCATCGTATCTCTCATATCAAAACATTATTACTATTAGATTTTTTTTACAGGTTTTGTATTTCCTCCCATTGCATAAAAACTCATTCCATAAGCTCTTTTCCAACTCACAGTAATTTGTATTCATGATTCGGTCTAAAGTTTTTACATAACCCACGTTAAAACTCCAGATGCAAGTAAATGCAAACTGCAAAGTCATCTTGAGGTCGTCTGAACTCATCTGAGCAGGTAAAACTGCGTCCTTCAAATGTCTCCGTTTGGCTCATTTTCTCCACTGTGACTGTGTTTAAAGTCTGCAGAAATGAAATGCTCTGACTGCCAGGTTGCTAATGTGTGTTTTGTTTTTATTATTGTCACACTGCTGCATATTTTAGAAAAAGCCATGTGCAATTATAACATCAGTGAATCGCCCTTTTTTTTGTCAGTCAGGTCTGATTGGTAACACAGAGCACTGATGGCCTGCTCACTCTGATGCCCCTGCAGGGTGGCGATAAACTGCTGGCCCTGAGCCGCCGGCTGCAGGTTGCCATTTTGATCCGTCACTATGGTGATGACACTTGCCCACCTGCCTCACACCACATGCTCCATGGCTGTTTCCACTGACTCTGCAGACATGGCGCCCTGCGACTTGCCTTAAGACAACAGTTGGCTCGTATTGTTGGATAACAGCAGCCGCTGAGGACTCCAACATCATGCTGGTGCACAAGCATGAACCCGGACCAGAATGTTACGCAACCACAAAGGGAGGGAAAAAGGATTAAGTTTTGCTCTCTGACATTTGGTTGGTTGGCACTTAGAGGCTGTTTGTAGGGAAACATGGTGAATTTGTGGAAAAAACTCAATCTTTCTTGATTGTTGTTCTACAACTTTCTGCCACTTTGTGTCTGTTCTACACGGTGGCGTGCACTCCAGGTGTCTCTGCTGTCAGGTACGATGTTATATCTCTGGAAATAACACGCAAAAGTCTCCTGGGGTTTCTTTTATCCCACCTGCACAAATTTCAATTAGACATCCCTTCCATCTGCTGTTTATTCATCACTGCTGTCACTTTCGTTCTGCACTTTGTCACTGCGCTGAAACACAGCTGATGGATGCATGTGTGCTGCCTACCTGCAACGCTCCTGGTGTTGGTCATCAGCTCTGAGAGGTTAACCAGCCCACCAGCAGGGATATGATGTACTGTGACTCAGCGAGGATGTTTACCTGATTCTGGATAAGCACATACATAATGTACACTTTGGTTTTACTGAAGTCTGCAAATAATAAAAATGTTTAAGCTCTTCTGCTGCATAAGCAAGTGAGAAAAATACAACTAAAATCCTCATTTGACTAATCTGCACCAACTCAAAACATAATAGTGCTTAAATCTGGAATAATTAATTAAAAATGACATATTATCACCTTTTAAGTTTGCTAACCTGCTAGCAAACAACTGCTTTAAACTCAACAGTAGTTATCAAGTAACGTTAGCATTAGATATATAAATGTAAGTCCAATATTTACTTTCAATTAGCTTCTCAGCTCTGCGCAAATTCCTTTGGAAAATATCTGGGTGTAACTCTGTTGAACGCTCTTACACATTCACCAGCTCGTCTGTTTGTTGTTTGGTGCTGAGAAGGTTTTGCACACTGTGTCCTCCACTGAAAACAGCTGCCAACGGTGGCTGCAAACAAAGCTGTGATGGCTGTGGAGAGAATTACAACAGTAGAACAAAACAATGAGCTGAAAGACACTGAAAAACTATGGTTTCATCACCATGAGCCGCTGTTTTTGATCTTACAAGTTGTCATGCGCTTCATCCTATTGTCAAATATTCATTATAGCCGCTCTAAAACACACCAGCACTGCCAGACTACCTCTGGATAATCATTGTTAATAATGAAAACTGAATTCTAACCATCATATAAAGTCAATTATGGAACAAAAGAAAGTGGTTGGTAAGATAATTTCTCTTCTCTTATTACTTTTCAGTGTATAATCCATTTTAAAAAAGAGACAGGCATTTAATGATATGAAATACTCATTCACTATGATGTAAAAACAGGATCAAATTGACTGTTTTCATTATCAGGGTTCACAAATTAAACAATAGAGAGCATCTTTCTGTTCTGTCTTCAGCCGACATCATGCAAAATGAACAGCATCAGTATTCTGTGATTGAAACACTTTTAACCAATTAGATTTTTTTTTTTTTTTCCCCCTGGAGATTCGCAGGTGAAACTGTGCTGCTGAAAGTGAGAAATTCATTTTCGGTGCACTTTGCCATCTCCAAGCATCAGCAGTGATTTTCATCTGAAGGAGACAGTTTTATCTGCACAGACTTTGATGAGGCAGAGAAGCAAAGTCATTATTTCATGAGAAGGACACAAACATTTTGTGCTTATTTCCTTTTTTTTTTTTTCTCGTGGCTTTTGCTTCATCAGAGCAAAGCAGAGAGTTAACTTTAGTCACTGAGCGCATATCATGATGCACATTTATCGATTTGGCCTTTCGGAAGGCTGACCTCAGGGGAGGATTTCACACTCATAGCTGAGGTGGGTGTTCATGTTTCATAAACATGTGTCAGTGCACTTCCTGCATTGGTTAACCAGCTTGCTTTCGCTTCGGGCTCTACCATCCGTATCCTGGCTAGTTGCGGAGTCATGACCGAGGAGAGGAGTTATCTAATGCTAACTAGAACCTCCTACGTGCCACCTGAAGGCCCACACATACCTCTGTTACATAAGGCCTTCGTAGGAGAGCAAGTGGGCCTTTTATCATCTGTTTTCTTTTTAATTTATTTCCAAAATACTGTATGCTAATTTCAACATAATCCTCAACCACACTGCTGTTATTTTAATTATTATTTTGGATGCTGTTTGTTTTGTTTTTTTTTTAAAGACAGGGTCTAATCCGATCTTGTGTGAAATAATGTCTAAATGCTGGTGTTGTGTTTAGGGGGGGATGTTTGCATCGTGGCTGTCTGACAGAGAGAGGCTGCATGGCCACTGAAACCATGGCAACGGCGGTGAGAGTCCGACCGGAGCTTCGCTAGTCGCACTCAGAAAACATCAAACATATCTGTGAAAAACATGTCTACTCCTGCAGTCTCACACTGCTGTCTTCTTATCCTCGTTTCTTTTCACTTTTATCCTCCTTTTTTCCCGTCTTTTGTTAATCTCCTCAGCTCCTCCTTTGCTCTTCGTCTCCCTCTCCTTTTTTTTTTGATTCGCTCTCCCTCTTAATCTCTGTCCATCTTTCTTCCTCCCTCTTTGCCTTTCCCACAAGCCCCTCATTCATCCATCTATGTCCTCCTGTCTTCTCTGCTTTTATCAATCTGTCCATCTTTCCAGCCGTCTCTCCTCCCCATCCTCGTTTTCACCTGCACTGGCTGATATGTGCTTGGTCATTTTCTGTTATCTTGTTTAATAACCTTGCAGCACAGTGTTTTGTATTTGACACGTCGACTCCTCTTTCTGTATTTTTGCCCCCCCTCCCTCCATGCCTCACCCTTCCTTCCCCTCTCCATGGTCTGTCCTTATATCTGTTTCTTTCCTCCCTTTCTTTCTTCCTCTCTTTATCTTCATGTGTTTTCCTTTTTCTCATTTCCATTCACTTGTACATCTGCCTCCATCCTCCCTTGACTCTGACTCCTTGAATTTCAGTCAGTGGCTTTGACTCTCCCTGTTTTTCCCCCCTTAACTCTGTCTGAATGTCTGTCTGTCTCTTACAGAATGTCCCTGTCCATCCCCTTCCCTGCCGTCTGTCCGTCTGTCCACCTGTGGCAGCATCATCAGCTCAGTGCTGCTGGCATCCACGCCGACGTCGAGCGGCGTCTCGTCAAACTTGCAGAGGCAGTTTTCGTCTGCAGGAGCTCAGCCACCTCCCCATGACTGTGCTGAGCCGCCCGGTGCAGCGCTGTCATCTTCAACATGTTTTTGCCATCGATGTCGGGGGGGGGGGCCCATTCTGCATAGATGCACGACGCCTCCTGGTGGTAAGAAAAGGAAAAAGACACAAGTGAGTGAGACTAGAGAGACATGTTTAGAAGAAATGTCCATGAAGAGGCACATCTGAAAGAAAGGTGGGTACAGTGAAGAGTTCACAATCAGTCAGTGTGATGATTATGATCAGCTGGAATGAGTGATGCCGTATTCTAATGTTACAAAGAGGTAAATTTATTGCAGACCTAAATCATATCTACCATAAATAATACCTACAGCTATAAACACAGCTGTCTAGGAACAAGTCAAGTTGCAGCAAAAATTGCAGCAAATAAATGAATAAATGAAGTTTATTTGTTTGTTTACCTTGACCAGTTTCTTGTTTGAAGTGGTGATCTTATCAAAACTTTTCAAAATTGCAGCTTTTACTGAAGTATTAAGAACTTCTTATCCCTCCATCTTCTCCCTGATGCTCTGCATGGTCAACTGTCATGAGTATTACATGTGATTAATAAGCCTCTGATGCACGACAAATGTGTGTGTATAACATGTAAAATATAACAAATATGTCAACAGAGAGAGGTGACATGAGCTGAAGTTTAACCCGACAGACTTGCAGACAACTAGGCCTTAATCCCTACAACAAGTGCAGAAACTCACTCACACTTTTTTTTGGTTGAATGGAAACAAATCCTTGCAGGCACGTTCCAACAACGATGTAATGGTTGTCTTTGAGCAAGTAAAACAAAAATATCTATGACTTAATATGATTGTATCCACAATACATTATCATAACTGGACTGTACAGACAAACACACAGCAGATTTCTCTTCTCACCACACTGACTGGTCTGCTATGATGGAAGGAACCTCTGAGGGAACCACTGGAGGAACATCTTGTCCACTTTGGTTGGGACAAATCCTCATCAACATCACCTCTGCTGTGGAGTGATGACCATACTCGCAGTGAGGTGCAGCAGTGATGAGCCAAGCTGGAGTGAAAAAAGGAAGAGAGAGGGAAAAAGATGAGTAAAGAGGCAGCTGGAGTTGTTGAGATTACCGGGTGACTTTTCATTATCTTTAGGTCCTGTTGAGTTAATATACAGCTAATATTCAGTGTTTGAGGGACTCTTGATAGTGTTCGCTGAAAAAAGGATGAGGTAAACCCCAATTATCTTTGGGTCAATAGATTGAATCTCGGACTTCTCCAACATTCAGGCCGCTGCTTTTATCAAGGAAGACTGGATTCTGGCTGAAGGGCAGAGAAGTCCAGTGGTTTAGGATTGCACCGATTAAAAACAGATTGGATTAAATAAATGCAGCAGAGGGACGGATCTCCTGACATTTAGTCCCTCGATAGCAACTTGACTGACAGAGTCTTTCTGCATGGTAAACGCTCACATCTTTCAAACTCCACACTCCCAGTGTGTCACACAGCCTTTCGCTTGAAGCTCTGTGGTTTAAACACAAGTCAAAATAATTCAACTGATGTCACTAAAGTCATTTTCTCCGACTTGACAAAGCTTCTCCAGAGCCAAACATTATGCAACCACTGAGATTACTTTGAAAAGTAAGTAAAACACCTCTATAATTACATCTCTAAATCAGCTCTAATGCAGCGCTCTCGGCATGTAAGAGTTACAGAAAACACAACCTGCCAAAGAAGAAAAACGTCTTGCAATTTCAACGTTATTGCAACCAATATTTAAAGGCTTTAAAGCTTAAAAAGGCTTGAAGGCTTTCATCATTATCATCACTGTGGCACGCAGGAAGGCCAATCCACCAATGCTGACACGCTGAATTAATAGAAATCTAAATTATCATCTCTCACATTCACACAGTTGGCTTTACTTAGGAAAAGAATGACGAATCTGTTTCATTTCATTAACGGCTGACTTTGAGTTTATACATATAAATGACGTTGACATTGTAGGAAATTAAATAGGTGAAAGCTCCAATTTCTCTCTGTATTTTAACAGCAGACATCATGTGAACGAGGCAGTCATCCAACTACAAATGTGAGTCACTGTCACAGATGAGCGACAGAACTCTATTTTAGATCTAATCAATTTTTACACCCTTCCATCTGTTATCTGTTCTTGCATAGTAGACACAGGTGGCATTAAGGAAGGGGAAATTGCATAAAACTGCATTAGCGGTACACATAGAGCCTGTGAGCACTAAATTATAAATGGATGTTATATATAGATATGATAATAAGAGCCAGAGGAAGTGCCTTTGGATTTTTTATGTAGGCTTGTATGTTTTTTAAAAAAAAATCTAATTTAGTTAAGACAAATCATTATTGTACTATGTACTTAGAGACAATTATTCATTACAAATTGGCACTGAATGTTCTGCATTTGCAGGAAAAGCTCATATAAGTACAGCTCATTTTGATGTAATGGTTGTTTTTTCAAACAAATGATGCAGTTCAACTACTGCTATCAGTCTTGCTATTTAGACTGAGTGCTTGTGTAAAATCTGGATAACAGTATAGCTACAAAGTCCATCAATCAATTACTCCTTAGACAATTATTTTGATAGGTTATTAATTATTATTCAAGTCACCTTTCAGCTGCCTGGTTTTATGATTTAATGCTTTTGTTTGTTTCATAGGACCACATACCAAGTATAAAATGATTAAT
The DNA here is from genome assembly GCA_029783805.1 of Acanthurus tennentii. Classification (NCBI taxonomy): domain Eukaryota; kingdom Metazoa; phylum Chordata; class Actinopteri; order Acanthuriformes; family Acanthuridae; genus Acanthurus; species Acanthurus tennentii. Next base: position 2,707,833 of record JAPZDZ010000025.1, read on the forward strand.
GGTTTAATCCAGAAATAAACTGGCAAATTAGTGAAGCTAATTCATGTGTAAACTTTTTCTAAGTGCTGCACCGTAGCTGATCATTTTCATTGCATGAACTTTCACCTGCATGCCTTATACAGCGATAGAGTGTGAGAGATGTACACATACAGACAGACAGACGACAGCAAAGACGGAAATCTAAGAGTATCTTAAATGTACTTTTCCAGTAGAAAATTTCTTCTTAATGTTTCTCTCACATTTTCCTGTCTTTGTGCTCAAAATGAGGCCTCAGCATTGCTGTCACACTGCCACCAGTGCAACAATTACAGCCGACACTCTCTGTTTCTTGGCATTAATTGAGCGTTCACACTCATGCAATTACGGATCAGAGTAATGATTATCTCATGATTAACCCATATCAGCCTCACCCAGTCTGTGGTGCATGAAGCCCCACCGGGCAGCAGAGCGTTGACAGCAGCTGTAGCCAAAGATACACCTGCGACATCTGCTGGCAGGAAGGAGAAACGCTGTGATGAGACAGTCAGGCAAGGAGAACTGTGACATACACACAAAAGACATAAACACAACTCTTTGTAACTGTTTGTTAGACTAAAGAATAAAAAGTCGCATACTGCAGGGCTGTTTTTTATGCCTTTAATGCCCAATTAAAAGCATGAAATTGTGTATTAAACAATGAAAAGGAGCCCCGTGGTGTACGAAACGTTATTTTTCTTTAACTTACAGTCGACTACTTTCGGCCTTGCACAAACTCAGAAACGTGTAGCTTATGACCTTATTGTTTAGGGTCATAAATGAGATTAGCGCATGTGCAGGTGGATAGTCCAAGAAAACCAGTTGAGACAGTCAGTTTTCTTATATTGCTTATCTATGTTTTAACAAACAGTAAAGTCAAAATTAACCAACTTTTCGTCTGTTGCTATATGGGCTAAAGAGCATTTTGTGATAAAATTTTGTGATTTTGTGGCTGAAGAGATTGTGATATTGTAGTGCAATTATGACACTGAATAAAGTAAAACTATTCGAAATTCCATATCACATCAGTGTGACTATAACTAAACTAATTTAATTTAAAAAATAGAGTAGCAAAATGTTCCTCAGATTGCTTCAACTTTAACTTGCTCGTTCATATGAAACAAGGTGAAAGCGAAGCATCTTTAACTACATTTCCCACAAACCCGCGCGAAACGTATTGAGCCTTTACGTTACGTGCACTCCCAACTTCCGGTTGGAGTGTAAATGGATACATGACACAGTTGTTTGGAGGAAAGCTAGCTTTTGGAAAACCTCTAACGTCCACAGAACTACCGACGTGAATTTAACACCGTAACGGCTGACAGTTCCCCGTAGAGTCGGCCGCGATGGAGGCGGTCCCCCGAATGCCGATGATATGGCTGGATCTGAAGGAGGCTGGGGAGTTCCAGTTCAGCCCGTCCGTCAGGCAGGTGAGCTGGGTGGGGAGAATGAAGCAACAGGGCTGAGGTCGAAAGTCAACCAAACAAGGATTACGGTCAACCGGATAACCCAATTAAGAAGCTAACGTTAGCCGCTGGTCAATTTAAGCGTTCACCGTCACTGTCGGTCGGGAAGTGGAGAATTTTCCAGAACGGTTAACTGTTAGCCGGCCAGCTAGCTTAGGTCTGTTACTGGCAGATCCCCACTGACCACCGCCTTTTGTTTTCGTTAGCCTTAAGCTAGCTAATTATAAACTAGCAGCTAATGTTGAAGTTCATAATTAGCTCCGAAGTAAGTCACGAAGTAAGTCACCCCAAAAATAAACTAAACATTCGGACGCCTTTTTGATAGACGTGCACGTTGCTAAAATAGTGAGCATGGCTGCCGACATGAAAATAATAAACAATGATCTCATTGTCACATGCACCTGACGACGTTTCAGCAGGTTCGTCAGAAAATAAGGTTTCCTGCTTAAAAAAAAGAATAACATTCAAACAGCTTAGTCAAGCCATCAAGAAATAATACAATATATATATTCTGCAAATTAGTCTGGAGCTTCATTAAGTGGAAAAGTAAAAAGCTGTGACTGTTCCAACTGTCTGACCTAAATAAACATTTCCTGTTTCACAGTGAGTGTAAAAACATATACAACCACATTTAACCATATATAAATTCAAGTATGAATATCAAAATATAACAGAAATAGCACGTACATGTCAAAAAGATAATAGAGTGAGTACAAATGACAAAGGGTGGTTTGAATGTTTGGCTCTTCAGTAGTGTTTTCAAATCTGTCTGTGAGAAAAAGTTTTTTGTTGTTGTTGTTGTTTGAACAATGAAAAATAGAAATCCAGACTGTGATGTGATGCTATTTGTTACTCATTTTACTAAATGAAGTTTTGTTTATGTCATACAAGTGACATAACAACATGATGTTTGGTCAGAGCACATGTAAATGTAACATAAAAAAGGGGTTTCACACAGTTGGACTGTTGATTTGATACACAACACTCTGCATTCATCTGATATTTGCAAGACTGATTATTCAGACAATTTAAATGCTCTCTTGGGTTTTACTCAGTTTCATCTTTATCTGGTGACCCATTTTCCTGAGCATTCCTCCTTCTGCAGGTGATAAATAGCTTAGACCTTTACACTCTTGGGTTACTGCATTTCCTTCCAGTACTACTGTTGCGCAAAAAGATTTATGAACAATGTCATATACCAATGTTTAAAATGACTCAATACCTAAATATTAACCCTTAATAAACCTGTTATTAGTTGTATTGAAGTGCTGGAACTTTCTTACTTTAAACGCTTGATCTTATTTTGGATCAACAAAAACTAAAATATGTGAGATTTAATGTAGTGTTATTATTAGCAAACTATGTCAGAAAATATCGCTTGGATTATTTTTAAAACTATTTCTTTTGAATCAGCTACAATATATCCATTTACCCTGATGGATGGTCTGAACAGCATTGTGGAAAATGGGACAATGCCTGCCTGTCTTGTTGTTGTGTCATTGTGCTTCTTTCCCAAAGTCCTGTGACCTTCCTGTGCCAATGATTTCATTATAAACTGAAACAGAAGCACAAGTAAGAAATTAGTATGTCTGCCATGTTGTTCACCTCCTGACCTGACCTGAAATAACCTGCTGCTTGTTACAGTGGCTTGTGGAGACTGAGAAAATCTTAGCAAAGCATGATGGGAGAGTGAATCTTGGCATTTACTCAGGGCTGAAGATAATCCTATTGATTTGCAGCTTCAGTAAACATACAGTAAATGTTAAAAAACAGAGTTTTATAAACAATTGCCTTATTGTCTGATCGTGCTAAATGTGATTCTGATATTTAAGCCAGAGGTATAAAAACGTATCATTCCAGTCAGGGTGGTTTTGAAATCTGATTCTTAAAAATGTGCCAGGTTTATCTACCTGTTCTTTCTCTTTCTTCTCCTCTAGTTCATCTTGAAGAATTACGGAGAGAATCCTGACAACTACAACGAACAGCTCAAGAAACTGGAGACTCTGCGGCAGGTAGCTACTGTGTGAAACATCTCTTGATGCAGCAGAATAATTATCCATCTGATCTCTGTGCCTCTGACCAGTCTATCATTATATGGGTGTGATTTAATCCGTTGATGAACGTATTTAAAAAAACACAACCATTGTCCACCATAAGCTCCTGTTTGCTTGGACATAACTCTTTAAAACAAAACAATAGGTGTTTCCTGTTTCCATACTCAGTTCAAGCTTTTATATGAGCACTGAAAGTAAACCAGTACAATTTCAGGTAATTAACTCAACTAACTCCAACACAGAGTGACTTTTGGGAGATTTGACTGCATTGAGCCTTAGAAATGTGACCGTGGTGAGACTTGATGTTACTGATGTTTTAACCTGCAAGGAAGCAAAGGTTCTAATGTTCTTTGAACGCAGCAGGTGTTGTTTCCTTTAATTGTTGAATGTTGAATGAGCAGCATCTCCAAACCAAATATTATGCAAGAAGTTTGCCTTAAAATATTTACAATTTTGGCTTCATAATGCTAGACATCAATGACTATAAAGATTAAAATGACAGAGACATTCTAGGAACTGTGTTTCTGTCTCTTCAGTTATTCATGTTGAGGTAAACTGGAAGGTGAGATCATCTGGAAGCCTAAATATAAGGTTTATACTTTCTTTGGAGGATTTCTCTAGGTCATCTGTTCCAGTATTGCCAGTTTTCTTTTTTCTTTTTGGGGATTTTTTGGATTTCCCCAACCCTTTGTATTTGGATGTCTTACTGGCAGATGAGTGCAGTGAAATGCTCAGGCTAACTGCTGAGTGATACAAGCTGTGTTTTCCACTCTCAGCATCGGTGTTTGTGTGCAAGGCTGCACATCCAGCCCTGCTCTGATCCCAGTCAGGATTTATGTCCTAACATCGATCCATTCTAAACTAAAAATGCTAAAAGTTGCTGCTCTAGTGGAAAGATTATATGATGTACAGCTGAGGAAGGGAAACAGTGATTCTGCGGTTGCTGTGGTAAAGAAACACAGTCCTTACGTCTGTTTCACAGAGTGCAGTTAATGTGACGAGGGATTTTGAGGGATGCAGCACACTGAGGAAGTACTTCGGCCAACTGCATTACCTCCAGAGCCGAGTACCCATGGGAACGGGCCAGGAAGCCGCTGTCCCCATCTCATGGTAACAACACACATACACACCTACAGACAGAAATGGAAGCAGTGCTGTGTGCTCACACACACACACACACCCATCCTCTTGCAGTCTGAACTATTGTTAGCCTAAAGCGCTAAGAGGTCTGTAGCTAATTTAACTGTTCTGGTTGCTGCAGTTTGCTCTGAATTAATACGTCAGCTCTCTGCTATAAATCTCCATGTACAGGAGGGGACAAAATAATGGGAACATTTTCACAAAGCTCTTTAATCCAAAATGTTTAATGATTGCTCTGTATTAAGAATGTATCAGAGTAGTTTTAGACTGATATTTTATGTTTATTTGAAGCCGATAGCCGTTTTTTAAATACTGAATGTCCATATTGTTTTAATGAACCTTCCTCTCCTGCAGCAAGGGGAAGTTAATGAAGCTCATTAGTTTTATGTTAAATGTTAATGTGATGTGATGAGCACATGATTTTTAAGATAGCTTATAGCTGGAATTTCTTATGTTGTAGCTGTATAATTTGTCAAATGGATATATCTTAAATTATACTGTTCGCAAACTCTGTACTTTGTGTGCAGGACTGAAATCTTCTCTGGAAAAACAGTCACCCATGATGACATCAGCTATGAGCAAGCCTGCATCCTCTACAATCTTGGTGAGTTAAGTCATGTAGAACAGTGTTGTTCATAGTGTAAAGGATTGTCAATAAAGTTTTCTTATTACTTTATTTTTTGCCTGAGTTTTGACCTGTTCTGAATAAAAAGTGTAACTTGCAAACCTAAATGAACCTGTCTGTGGTTTGTCTGTAGGCGCCTTGCACTCCATGTTGGGAGCTATGGATAACAGGGTATCTGAGGAGGTAAAACACACAAAACACACACCAAACATAAACATATACACACAAACACAGTCCCACTGACTCTTTGCTCTTGTTCCAGGGGATGAAAGTGTCCTGCACACACTTCCAGTGCTCAGCGGGGGCTTTTTCCTACCTTAGAGACCATTTCAGCCACAACTTCAGTGTCGACATGAGCCACCAGATCCTTAACCTTAACATCAACCTTATGCTGGTAGGTTACATGTGCAAAAAACACACATAACACACACACATAAAAAATCATGCAAACACACAAAAACCAAATGTGTCATCAACCTGTGTCTGCCTCCCAGGGCCAAGCTCAGGAGTGTCTCCTGGAGAAGTCCATGCTGGATAACAGGAAGAGTTTTCTTGTTGCTCGCATCAGTGCTCAGGTTGACTTCTTATCATTAAATATAAATGATATTCAACTATATCAATAAATTATTAAGATATTAGAAGTTAAAAACTGTCTGTGGTGCTGCAGGTGGTGGATTATTATAAAGAGGCCTGCAGGGCTCTGGAGAACTCGGAGACGGCGTCCATGTTGGGAAAGATTCAGAAAGACTGGAAGAAACTGGTTCAGATGAAGATCTACTACTTTGCTGCTATTGCACATGTGAGTTTAACAGGAGGGAGTGAGAGTGCTAATGTGTGTGTTTGTGGTAATTCAAAGCGAGTACGGACGTGCCTTTGTTTTTTCTCACTCAACAGCTTCACATGGGAAAACAGGCTGAGGAGCAGCAGAAGTACGGAGAGCGGGTAGGGCCACATTTCACATTACGGATATTTTTTCTACCCACTTTCTGGTTGCTTTAGCTTTCATCTGTTTGTGTTTTTACTGCTGGTCACTGCTGTTACAAACAGACTCAGAGCTTGTTGGCAGTGTTAAAGTATGAGTTTACAGAAACTTCCTCTCTTGCTACCTGAATAAGCTAGCTGCTACCAAAAGAAATGTCATGCTAACCCATAAACAGAGATCACAAGATAAAAAAATGAGTCAAACCTGTAAATTTTGAATATTATCGAAAAATGAGTCCAAGGAAATACAAAATTAGTTGAAAATTTTTGCTTCAGTTTTTTAGAAAAGCTGCGGAAAACTCAGTTATTTTAGGTCCCAATGATCACAAACACTTCCTTGACTTGTTGTACCACTGCAGGCATGATAATATGCTTTTCTGTTAAATGTCTCACTTAAAAACATTTTGTTTTTTCTGTCTTGCTCCATTTTCACACTCCCCTGTACTTCCTTCTGTTGCTCACTTAAGTTTTTTTCTTTCCAACAGTTGGCGTACTTGCAGAGCTCCTTGGACAAGCTTAGTGAAGCCATAAAGTTGGCAAAGGTAGACACATAATAATATCTTTTTAGTGTCATTGTAACTCTATTAATGTGTGTGTTTTCCTGTTGTTTCGCTAAACTAAACGGTCCTTCGTCTTGTCTCACAACCAGGGTCAGCCTGACAGTGTGCAAGAAGCCTTGAGATTCACCATGGATGTTATTGGGGGAAAGTGAGCGATAATTCTTGTGTCACAGTTTTTATATTTTCTTGTAGTTTCACTGCAATCTTTCTTTTGCTCAAACCCTGTCAAAAAAAATAATGTTTTAAAGTTGTATTTTAACTGTTATCAACAGGTTTAATTCAGCCAAAAAGGACAATGACTTCATCTATCATGAGACAGTTCCTTCTCTGGAGACTCTGGCTTCAGTCAAAGGTAACAGGAAGAAGCTTCGGTGCACAGTTTTGCCGCTGTGTGCATGCAAAGCAACATTTGCATGCATTTTGTATAACTGCTTACATAGAGTGGCATGGATATCCTGTTGTTTGTCTCTAACTGTGAGTGTTAAAAGAGTGAAGCAGCATTTTTGATGACCTCCTGTTAACATAAATACATGTATTATGCAACAAAAAATTATTTTGATGCGGTTTTGTTTATCAGGGCTCTCCAGCTCAGTCTTTAGTTGCAGCCACATTCAATTATTTGAGGCCACAGTTAATTCAAAATGCTATTAGTCACAGCTTAGATTAGTGAATTAATCAGTGTGCGATCAGGTTTAAAATAGATTGGTTGACTTTGAGATGGTATTTGCTATCATACTGAGGAAATAACATGTTGGGAGGATTTTCAAACGACGACTAAGGAGGTCGGCTAATATTCTCATTTGTTAAGCTGGAAGCTGTTTAAAGCACTTTTATTAAAGAAAAAACTCATGAAACTACTGAGTCAAACATTGATTTTCCCACAATCAATGATTATTAAGCATATATATCCAAATTTGTGAGGCACAGACTAACTAAAACTGGCTGTAGACTGAGTCTTAAAGACAAACTATAGATTCTTTTATTGGTATCTTTTGCATGAAATCAAGTTTGTGTGTTTCTGTGCCAGTAAAAGCAGCTACTGTGTGTCATTTTAGGTGCCCCGCTGGTGAAAGCTCTTCCAGTCAACCCCACAGACCCCAGTGTCACTGGACCAGACCTGTTTGCCAAGTTGGTGCCAATGGCTGCTCATGAAGCATCTTCACTGTACAGGTAGGCGGCTTCAGTGGATGCCAAGTTCATATTTAACACAAAAAAGTGTAGTTAGTCCTGTAATGAAGAGAGTTTTCAAATGTCTGTGGCTGTGCTCATGTTTTTCCAGTGAGGAAAAGGCCAAACTGCTGAGGGACGTCATGGCCAAGATCGAGAGCAAGAATGAAACACTAGAGTGAGTGTTTGTG
>JAPZDZ010000025.1:3049724-3068016 GCA_029783805.1 Acanthurus tennentii
TGTAAAGTAACATTTATGTCAAAATTGTCTTTCTTTTAGTTTCTTTCTTTAATCTTTTAGTTTGTAGTTGGTGTGACCTCTTTAACCCAGTGAGTTAAAAGCTAACACAGTATGAAATGTAAGAAATGCACAGTCACTAGCAGTTTGATGCACCTAATGCAATGAATGATGGTTAAGCTTCTGACTCGAATCTAATTTTTTTTACCTGCCAGCCAAAAAGAAAGCACTTTCTCTGATAAACATATTATAAAACTGCTAAACTGCTAAAAATCAACTACAGAAAACATCATTTACAGATGAATGGTACTTAAAAACACGCGACAGAAAGACCAGAGCACCTTGTTTTCTTTCGGTTTTAAACCGTGACCTTCATTAACTCGTCTGCCTCTCTGGCCTCGAGGCCTCCACCTTCACTTTCAACTCCGTCATCCCTCCTCTGATCAGTACCATGTGATCAAACCTGTGAGAAATAACAAAGTATGTGTGCGATCTAAAAGCAGACGCCTGCGGAAAAGAAGAGTGACAAAAAGCTTTGGTGTCAAACTAAGTTTCTTCGCTAACAGCCGTGAAACTTCAGCGTCTGCTTCACGTTTTTTCGTAGTCACAACCTCCCAGTTCACACACATTCTGGCGCAACCGCGAAATCCCGTTAGACAAGGAGGGAAAAGTAAACTTTTTATTTTACTTCTTTGAGATGCTTTTTGCTTTTATAGTTTCTTTGTTAAATAAAATCTACATCATGTGTTGTAGGAATTTATGGATTTATTTAAAATATACGCAGGAAGTTAATCATTCAGTGTAAAAATGTTGAAAGAACTAACAGACCAACCTCAAATGGCAGACAATTTAGAGAGAAACGCAGCAAATCTTCACATCTGAGAGTCTGGAAGAAGCAGCTTTTTCACATTTTTGTTTTATAAATAACCTCAATTATTACCAAACCAATCAAATCAAAATGGTTGTTGACTGATTTTCATTTGATCAATTAACCCTTTACAACTAACCCAACACTGACTGCAGAGGCTTTGGATTTCTCAAAACATTTTCTGTTATCGTGTCTGTAATTGTGTCTGTATAATTGAGTTGACGTAACGTCTGCCACACAGTTCAAAATACTCCACATCATCAGGAGCCTTTTTCAAATGTGTCTTCAGTGTTTCATGAGAATTTGTCGCCAGAAAGTTGAACAACCGGCTTTAAATTGAACTCCAGCTGATGACGGCAAAGATCAGGTTAATTTTAAAGTATATATGTAATAATTGCAGGTTCGGAGCGGATTTCTCAATTATTCTCTCAACTCTTGCATCTCACTGCCGCAGTTTCTAAGGATATATGACCAAATAATTGCTGTGAACAAAACATTTCAATAAGGCTGTGTGAGTGTGACGGTTATGGAAATCTGCTGAACTCTACATGTTCTGAAGAACGACACAGTAATGGGAACCAATATGTCTGGATAAACTGGAGAGAATGAACCCTAAAGGCTCTGAAGATTTACAGCTAAATTAAAGAATCATTACATCAGACAGGACTGAGGATCAACCGGCATTTGTCTTTTCTCAGCACAGCAGAGCTCCAGTCTTTGGTGAACGCAGCCTTAAATAAACAGGCCTATAGAGTTGCAACATGTTTGAACGAATGCTTGAACAAGGAGCTGTAATTGCTCCAAAAAAGGGGCATAATTGCTGCAAGTAAGAGATCCTCCAGGTTGGCAGGTGTTTTTTCTGATTTGGCATGGTGGCTTTTATTTTGATAGGTGCATTTGAACGACTCAGATGATCCGTCCATCAGCAGGGGAGCAGTAGAGCCAGCAGCCATCATGGACCTGGCCTCAGCAGCCAAACTCCGAAATATTCTCCTGTACGGCGTCCAGCTTCATCAGTCTAAGGTAAACTTTGATCCCAGTCTTCTTCATGTTATTCTTTAATTTCTTCCTGGGGTGACCTCAGAGTTCCTGTGCTGTTAATTCAAATTCAGTGAGGGCCAAACAAAACCAAAAATGTCTTAAAAGTGTCTCCTCTCAGTATCTTGTCATGCTTTTATGCTTCAAGCAAGGTTGCTGTCTTTTATCACACATCTTTATGATGAGTGTTTGTGCACCTTTGGGCAGGTGTGTCCTTTTTTTTAAATGAGCGAGCAAGAACTTAATCGCCAAGGTAGGATGTCAACTTTTCACCTTCCACTGTGTGTGTTGTGCAGTATTGTTTTAAGTCCCAGAGGGATAAAAAAGGCTGAAGAGATGCTTCAAGTCTAAAGCACAATGCAGCTCAACCACCGCACGTGGAGGACGAACCTCCACGGTTAGGCTGCATGTCATGGGAATCCACTGCGAGGCCCGCCAAGCGCGCACTGGAGTCATCAGGGTGGATGTGGTTGACCTGAAATCCATAACTGACTGCTCAGTAATTACAGGATTATATAAAATGGAATTATTCATTCAGCGCAGTGAGAAATGTCGGTATACATGCTACCAAAGCCGTCAAGTCAAATCACAATTCTTTGCGCCAGATGTGCAGGGTAAAACCTAAGACAAATGTTAAATAGTCATGCTGTTGTTGGACTTAAATATGACATCCATCATGATTTATGTTCATGACTGACTGCAGCAGTGTGATAAATGAGGTTCCTTGGCAGCAGCATCACTTCACAAATCATTTGTCTGTGCCTCGGGCGAGGGGATGTTCAAGCAGGTCGAGGTTTTTTCTCCCCCCTGCACAAAGAACGAGCGTGAGCGATGAGCTGCAGGAGGAAACCTGGTCTTCTGCGGTCAGTGATTCGGCACCACGCGTCGGGCCTTGACGTCACAGAGCCGGCTAATTAAAACAAAATGCTTTGTATTCTTCATAGTGAGGCATGCAATACGCTGCTGGCCCACATATGAGTTTGATTTAGCTATCAGATGTTGGACATCATGGTTTTCCCCTGAATTATGGAGACTAATGCTGTTAATTAGTCATCCTGCTTTAACTCCTTGGAGAGAACAGAGAATAGGGGAAGGGAGTGAACGGAGATAATGCGTGTTTCACTATGATAAAATGCTTATCGTTATGAGATAGTGGAACAGTGGAATACAACAGTGTATAAATCACTGTTAGCTTTTCTTCCTAATGAGGATAATTCTTCCCAGATGTCCTTATTCCTATATGTCGAGATGCCTGGCAACACTAACTGTCAGCGTATGTAAATAATGCTCACAAATTCTAAGTTTGTTTTATTTCTTTGGCTTTAAAAAAAAGATCTGACAGCAGGCAATAATGCACTCATTGTCTCGGTTTTTTAGGCGAGCAGTCTGATTACAGAGAGATGCTTCAAGCCTCTGTGGAAGGTTTCTGCACAAAAATGCATTTTTCCTTCAGTTTTATTTTTATCCTCAGTGTTTTTGGTTTCAATGAAGACATGAAGGAAAAACCGCCTTATGAAAGCCATAAACTTGTAAGATGTAACTTATGAGTGATTACGTAACTGAGCACTAGACAATATGCAGAATCGTTTGCCATCAGAATTCGCGTTTTCAGCATTCAGAGGTTGATTTTCATCTTGATCACATGAAGGCTGGCATTTTGTGTTTTCCTTTCAACAAAACAGACCAGATTACAATTTCTGTTCCATTAAAAGACCCTCAAAAGCGTCTTTGAAGCTTCACTTTGAACCATAAAGGTTCACTCAGTTCATTATTATCAAATGTTAGCTTCAAAATATATCTGTTAAGCTATTTTGCTTATAATAAATATTAATCCATCTTAATGCAAGTTTGTGAGCTTGAAAATGAGATTAAAAAAATCCTCAATCAGTCTTTGACTTTTCATGTGATGCAGCACAATGACTTTTGCAGAAGGTTTAAGGATAACCCCCCCAACAGTTTCTGCACTTTTTATTTTTCTTCTATATAATTTTTCTCAGAGACAGCACAGGGGCTTCAACATGGCAGCCTGTAAACTTTACAAACCAAGTCTCTTCTTAAAATGACTGAGACTCAAACTTACTGTGATGGAGACAGAGAAAGTGTCTTGTCTCTGGCTCTGACTGTCAGTGAAATCAGCTAAACAACCAAACATCCTGATTCAGGAACAGCCTCGGACCAAACTGCTGCAATCACATCTGCATAGATATAATCTTAAATGATGCTCCATTTTAAGCAAAACAGAGAGTGGAATTATTTTCTGGGGTTCAGTTTTTTGAACAACAGCTGAGATCTCTCTTACCAGAAGCAAAATTTATAATCAACCTATAATGTGAATCTATTGAAATGCATACAGTGGGCAAAGAGGCATCAATAGTGACCCCAATTTTAAAAAGTTTTTTTTAAATTACACTCTTAAGAGAGAACTTGCAAACTTTTCCAAATTATCAACACATGTAGCAACAAAAGTACGCATTTTTGGACGCTCACTTGTTTGTTTTCTTCCCAGGCATCAGATAATAAGATTGATACCAAACTCGTGTCTTTGCATATGAAATAGAAGCGTATGTCTTGAGTCAGTCAGCGTGGCTTAGCATAACAACCGAGAACAGGGGAAAACAGGTAGCCAGGCTTAAAAAAACAAAAACATAATTTTGTTTATTTAAGACATATAAAAGCAAAAATGTAAGTCAAGTCGTTGTATCAGCGGGTTGCATGGCCTGCTCGAGGTGCCTGGGTATCTCACATTGTAGCACCTCTCCCACGTTTTAAGGCTGAGTTCAGCTCAGTTCAATCTTTTGGCTGCTTTTCATCCCCCTCATCTTCTACCTCTTCTGTTTATCTTCAGCTGTCTCTGTCGAAATAAAAAGCAGAAATGGGAACAAATTAATACTTTTAAAAATGTGCCATATAAGGCTAAACTAATAGATTCCAGTTCTATACTTCACACACATTCTAACATCTAAAATAATTTGAGAAAGTTTAGCTGCATGTTAACAAAACTCATAGGATCATGTTTAATTATAGTTTGTATGTGTTTTGTTGTCTGAGATAAGGTTTGAAGGTAAAGTCATCACAGTGTCAGACTAAATAAAATCAACTTTTGCAAAAATAATTCTTCAAAAATCACCATGAAGAGTTTCCTTTGTTCCTTCTGCAAACCAGTGAGAACAACAATGCAGAACATTAAAAGTGTCTTTTTCCTCTCATAAAATATCACTCTGAGGAATTACCGGACACACCCAACTCTCTGAAAAAGAACAGCTATTCGGCTAATTGAATTTCGACCTTTGACAGTTAAAAATAGAACGAGAACATGGAATTAAATCCATCCCAAAAAGGCTGGGAAAATAATCGACCTCATTGACCTTTTAGGGATGTTTTTTTTTCTTTTCTTTTTGGTCTTTTGGATAAAGAGTGGGTTTTCTCAAACAAGGCCTGACTCTGGTTTTGCATTATTCAGAGTTAACACCCAGCCTTCAGAGGCACAATGCGTCCAGCAGCGTGTCGCCATGCGTGCTACTTCACTTCATCAAGAGGAGAGAGTGAAATGGATCACGGACAATGAACAGCAGTCTCTCTGAAAGGACATGTGATCAAAGCACTTCTCTAGAGTCTTTTTCCGTTGTGTTGTTACCTCTCTGAAGATGCCCACAAGCCAAACATCAGGTGCGATAATGTGTGAAAACCTCAAGCTGATCTTAAGATGTTGGCTGAGAATATGCCGACACCGGATCCCCATAAAACTGACAAGATGTTGTGAAAACGGTGACGGTATACGCTATCAGTGTCTGCAGTGGCGATAGGAAGTGTCATTGGATCCCTCCTCGCACAGGGTCCTGGCGACTTGTCATCTGCTGAAAAGGGAGTTGTCACGGTGATATATGGGTGTTGTAATCCCCGCAGTGAGAGCCCTGATGTTTACCCAACCCCATATTTCCTCCTCCTCAAAGGGCCCAGCACAGGAATCCTAAACCTGAGAAAGAGATTAGCAGGCCGGGAAGAAAAGAGAGGGAGAGAAAAGAGAAGGAGGAGGGGAGGGAGGAAGAAAGGGAGAGGACTCTATAGGTCTATTCTCCTCTACCTGTTTAGATCTAGGTCTGAAAGGCAGACAGGTGAAACCATACACGACCCTGTGAGGCTCTTGCTGTGACATCCCTGGAGTTGCACCCTCGCCGAGGTCAAGGGAGATCGGGAAAGATCGTTTCAACGCGCTTACTTAGACTTTTCTAGAGCTAAATCCAACGGTTGTCCTCTGCTGAATAAACGTGTGGTCTTCCTCGAGAACCACAGCGTTGCATAAAAAGAAACATTGGTGAGAAAGTGGTTTAAAATACCGTTGCAGAGATTATCTGATTCATCTAGCACTTTCTAATTTTACGGCGTCCCAAGCCAAAAAGTTGGTAAACCATCAATTTCAAGATGGAAATATCCGTTTAAACAAGACTAAGACTCTAAAACCTTGTTAGCCTCTGTGTGGTTGTCTTTGGACACACTGGTGTTTTAAGCTATAAGCTAACATCTGGATGCCCAACATGCTTTTACAGTGTCAGTATGCTGATTTTAATCAGGTGTATTGTTGACAATGCTCACTGTTTTAGTTTAGCCCTTTAGCATGCTAGTAACACCAAAAAAGGGTTGAAAAAATTCAAAAATCACTCAAGAAGATATTTAAATTTTGTACCAAAGGCTTTTTTCTTCAGAGTCTCAAATGTCAACCTTTAAAGAAAAAGTCAGATTCACCAAAGTCATTGACCTTGAATGTCTGTTTCAAACTTTATGACAATTCTTAGTTGAAATATTTAATTGTTTAAGTGAAAACTTCGATCTAACGGTGACCCTAGATGGAGTTGGTGGAGTTTGTCCTTTGGGGAACGTCAGTGTCTGTACAACATGTTATAACGAATAGTTGCTGAGATACTTCACTCTAAAACCGAAGCGGTGAACTGGTCTGACATTGCCATCTTTAAACTGAACTAGCGCTGCTAAAAAGAGTTTTCAAGTGAGCCAAAGTCTATGAAGTCATAAACAATCAGGCTTTACTGCAAAGTTCCATAACTGGAACCTGGTCTTTTAATTAATTCCCTAAAAAAATGAATTACGCACTTGTGGAGAATTTTCTAAATGAAGCGCTAAGGGAAAAATGATTTCTCCAGAGGTATTTATCCGCACTGTATCTGTCAGGCGGACAGACGCTGCTTATCCTGTTTTGGTCCGAGGTAGACGGTTGAAACCCTACACAAGCGACAGAGCTGCAGTGCTGTGACACCTATGTATTCACCGCCTGGCAGGGTCAAGGGAGATCAGGAATGGCTGCCGTCTCTGCTTTCTCAGCACACTCCGACCTTTTCCCAAAGTAAATCCAACAATTGTCCTGATGAATATGGGACTGGTGTTGTATTTTCCGATGATGAAAGAGTGCTGGAACCTTTAATGCACTAAAAAACCCATCATAATCCCCCTCTCTCAAATGAGGAGCTGTCTCCATTATGAGACAGATGCGATTGTTAAAATCACATTCATTTGCCTCTGTTGCTTGTCTTGGAGGATTGACATTTAGGAGACATTTAAAGTATAAAGAAGAAAAAACTAATATTAAGTTGCTGTCTTAAGTGATGCTTCACTGAATAGACAATAGATAATTAAATTAAACATTATGGAAAACAGGCCAGATGAAAAAAATAAAAATTTAAAGCTGTTTTTGGTTATCCAAACAACTTTTCCTGGAGAGCCGACAGATTTGTTGCTTCTTCCTCTTGATCCACTGCACCTAAAAGTCAGAAAAAAAGTCCAGTATCCTCCCTGCCCCTTCACACAATTTTCCCCTGCTGTTCGCCAAAGTATGTATCTTTATCTTACAATGATGTCTTTAAACTTTATCTCATATCCCCGTGGAAATATGAATGAGAGCACTTGGCTACCATCGTTGGAATCCTGACATCTCCATACAGACGGAAGCCCACGGATCGCTCCCCTCCCCGGTGATATATTTGTAGAGTGTTAGGGTCAGAGCCTCGGAGAGACTCGCACTCCCGCAACATGTGCAGGATATCAAGCTTGATCTTTCGTGGCGAGAGTGCTCCAGATGTGTGTTGGTATGTGTGAAACTTGACCGCCGGAGTTTGGCTCAAGGAATTAGACATACCAAAGCGCTGTTTACTCAGCTTTGATTTCTTAGATTAAAAAGACCAGCAAGCGCTCTGTCTTGGGCTGATGTGACTTGACGCAGGCTCTTACAGACAATTTGGAAATGACGTTCCAGAAGAAAATTAGTGTTGCAAACAGACGGTTCGATCTTATGGAAGATTAATGTAAGCCAGCTCTTCACAATTAGTTTGTAAACACTCAGTCAGTCAGACCAAGAGCAAAACTTGCGTGTGTTTGTTTTGCCACTTGGTTTCGAGCTGTTTCTGACCACCCACAGTAGTCCTGGTTGTGGAGTTTTTTTTCCCAGGGATTATGCTTTCATTTAACAGGCCTCATCAAAGATTGTTTTTGTGGTGCTCACCTTCCTGCTCTGCTTTTTGCTTTTATTTGCAGGGACCTCTCGGTACACATGCTTGTCTGGTTGGGTGCGGTGGAAAATAGCTGTGGAATAGCACACAGTGTATTTAGAACAGGGAAAGTACCACCAGATGGCTCAAAGTGCTGATAAAACCTCAGCTGAGGCTGGTAAATTTATCTGGCAAGGAGAAAACACTGAGAGGGCATGTACCTCTGACAAAGCTACAGGAAATTATCTTAATGAAATAATAATATGAACTTCTTATCCAGATCCAAAATCAAAATGGATGATTGTGCTTATTTGCTGCTCATGGTTACGATTTTTTGGGACCTACCTCAATCTTTAATGACACTATTTCATCTGTAAGTGTGACAGGTGCTGAGAGTTTAAGATTTAGAGCCACAAACTGAGACATTACCCACTGAATTTGTCCTGTTGCTGCAGCTTCACACACAATTGAAGTCACATTAGTTCTTGTTGAATCGCTCAGACTTGCTATGCTCAGGAGCCTTTAAAAACTCACCAATAATTTGTTATCTGCAAAATCTGGTTTGATGACATTTGCGTTGTTTAAAAGTTACAAAAACAAATAAATTAAGACAAAAAAAGTGGCCACATGGTGAAGCTATTGCTCCCACTAAACCAAAATCATTAAGTTGATGGTTACACTTCACACAAGGGATCAAAGTTTATACTTTGGCATCTGATTTTAAGCGCTGACACAAAAACCGCACCTTTAAACTGGTGTATTATACATAATGGGAATAAAACATAAGCAGCATTTAACTGTTGTAGCTACAATGAATCCTCTTAATGCTCGTCCATATATCAAGCTCTTGTTTGTTGGCTCATGGCTCAACTTTCCACAAAATTTTGGAAAACTGAATGAGACTGAAAGTACATCTTAAGTGGAGGTAATGACCGACTAAGTTGTCTGAAGGTCAACCTCGGCAGGAAGGTTCAGTCGGCTGGTGAAAAGTTAAAAACGGCTGGTATTTGGGATTTGGGCCCCAACGCTAAAATTAAAATTTCCTGCTCTGATGGAAATTGAAAGTTTATGAAGTTATAAATAACCAGATTTCAAGGTGGGATTCAAGAACGTAAATCTGGTTTTGTATTCAGTCTTCGAAAATGAATCTCACAGACACAAAAATGATCTTTCTTAACAGTTTCTTGTAGCGATCCCTTATTGTTCTCACACCGCATCTGTCAGTCTGCACGTTGGGCAATATCCCCTTAATGTTTAGTCTGTGGTGCATCAATATTTTGACAGCAGTACAAAAATACTGTGTTGCACCTATGTTTGTGTGTTTGGCTTATGGCCTACTGTGATAACAGTCTCATGCTTGTATTAAGGGTGGAAGTGAGGGCACTAAGCCTTGGCCAGGATGTGTGCTGCTGAAAACCGGGCCGTAATAAATGTCTTGTTTTGTGAAATATTCCTGCACCTGCGCCTGACCTCAGATGGCCTGGGATATAGTCTGTTTTTGGCTCCCCTGGTTTGGTGTAAGTGATACAGTGTGATAAGTAAATGAGGCATCCGCGGAGGGTGTGTGTGCTTTTTCGGAGCTCTCTCACCGGATGTGGGATTTCGGTATGTCCCAGTTCATAAATCCCACCCTGCCTTCATGCTTTCATACCTCCTTAACTAAAGATCCATTGTTCCGCTTGCTGTTTTGAGGTATGTCTTTCGGTGAGTTGAATCCAAACAAAGTTGTCTTTCACCGGAGCTTGTTGATAAAGTTCTCGTGAAGGGACGCAGTGGAACTACAGACCCCCTCAGTGTCCCATTATTAGCAGGGTTTGTCTTCTCTGAAGAGGTGACACAGAAAGAGAAGTCGTACATTAAACAGACTAACAAATTCCTATGTTTGCCCAATGGACGCCCCTAGACAGGATATTTTGGAAACCCGTGTTGAAAGAGCTTTACCAGTGTACCGTAAAAAGGCTGTAAGGCAGCAATTGTTCCCTTAAAGAGGCCTGAAAAGCAGTTATGAAGACAAAAGTTTGCTTTATGTATGGAAAGTCAGAGGAAACTCAGAGCTGCACAAAAGTAGGGTGGGATACAGACTTATTCATTTCTTACATTACAGTCCCTTTCAGGTGAAGCGAGGCGGAGTGGGAACAGCACAGGTATCCCAGCCAATCATTGATCCTCCGTCCTTTTGTATTATTCTGTTCTCATGTCAGTTTCTGACCACTGTGCTGTAAGGAATAAGTATACTTTTATCTATTCTTTATTTCCATACTCATAATCTTATGTTCTTTGATATTTTCCATTTTCTTTTCATATTTTAAACTGGTTTGAAATAATAGTAATCCTCAAGAAAAACTAATGTTTTTACTTAGCAGCCAAACTAAACTGAAATTACTGTTCTTTGTAATGATTACTTTAAATAAGTGCCAAACCTAATTATGTGCAATTTTAAGGATATCTTTTCTATCTTTACATTCCATTAATATGTTCTTTTTATGTTTTTTCTTTGTTCTTGAACTAAAAGCATTTAAGTCCCTCAGACTAGAAACTTTAGACATTGGAGCTAAACTTTTACATCTGCAGCAAGAATTGGCACAAAACTTGAAATAGACATTCAAGGTCAATGACTTTGGTGAATCTGACTGTTTCTCTCGCGTCACCATTAGTATTGACATTTAACTTTAACACTTCTCTTCACAAAGTACTTCTCAAGTGCTTTTACTTGTGATATCCAAGGATAAATGTTACTGCTAATAGTTGTTTACTTCTACCTGCTGGCGGCTCAGTTTCAATCCACAAAGTTGTGCTGTGCAGCCAATTTTTGGTTCAAATCCACACATCTACATTTAAAATTGTAGCTAAGAACCCAACGTTTCCAAAGATTTTTAACATGTCAATCTAAATCTTGGGGATGGTTATGTATAACATGATGCATGAGGCATCTCTAGCCATAAAAAACAGAGTCTTGGCTCTAAATATTTCCCTTTGTGGGTAGATAATCTGTATGATACTGACACAGACAGATAGGAATGACAAACGCGGATGTTTTTCCAGCCTTAAAGCTGCAAAGGGGAAATAAAGTGGATGTTAAAAAGTAGAAAATGCAGGATTTTTACTTGTTATGGTGTATTTTCTCCCTTGTGGTATTTCTACATTTACTAAGGAATTCGAGTCAGTCTGCCGCCACTTTTTCAAACGAGTCTCTTCAGGGTTGTAGTTGTGTAAAACTTGGGGCTCTAATCAGACTTCTGAACTTGCCAGTAATTGGACCTGTTACCCCCTTTCTCTCTTCACGGTTTAGCCCCAAGCTACTGCCTGTCTTCAATGATACACAGAAGGGGAGTAAAGGCGGCAGGACCACAATACCCACTGTGGGACGAGCTGTCAAGAGCCCTGAAACTCGATCCTCTGTCAGACCAAAGCAGCGGGTGATTTTCGCTGTATTGTATCACTGGGATTCATCATGCAGGTCATTTGGGGAGAGTATTTTCTGAGAAATTACTTTATCTATGAAAGGGCAGAAGTCAGAGTTGTGCTTGGTGAAGTTCACGTTAGGTGGTGCTTTAAAGGTTTTAAGACTCCCAGAGTGAAGAATGTTGCCGGGCTTAATGCGAGTAATGATACTGCCCCCAAGTGGATGTTTCAACTATTAGTACTATAACACCCTCATGTCAGAGGCAAAAAATACAGTGACAGTAAAACGTTAGGATGATGAAAAGAGGCCGTAAAAACTTTCTTAATGTTCTTGGCCACCTTGGTTATGGTAGCTGGTGTGACTCTAACAACTCTTTCCAGTTTCCCTCGGCTCCGGCCCTGCGCCAAGCTTTTTCCATAAGCTGTTTTTCAATTAGGACCCAGTGCTCTTGGCATTTCATAAAGGGAACTGAAGCAGCAGCAGCAGCAGCAGCAGTCGCAGTCCTCGGGGCTGGGGATGTCGGGAAAATGACAGAGGAATACAAATTGTCACTTTTAAAGGTCCTAATTGCCTGAAACCTTTAAGCTTCAAAGCAGGCTCTTCTTGTGTGGCAGAAGCTCTGCTATGCGCTCCTCTTGGATGGAAAGGTTGATTGCAACTGTGGCATTCGACAGTAGAGAGAGTTTGAGGATTGCTTATTGTGTGGTCCGTCGATGCTTTCTCCCACCCCCTCCTCCTTTTGCCCTGTGTTTCAAAGACCTGTCGCCTCACGGCTTGTCAAAGTCCCCCCTTTTAAACAGTAAGCAAAAAATAGAAGCTAATGATTGAAGTTCCATTCCATAAACTTGCGGTCGCAGTTTGGAATAACAAGACCGTTGCATGTGTTTGTGCATTCATACACATGGGAGCGATTAAGATCATTTTACTTTTTAGTTACTGCCCAGTCGGATGGTTATATATTGCATTGTTTATATATTAAAACAACGCTGTCACTTAATTTCATAATCTCTTGGACTGGAATCTAGGTTCTCGGAGAATGAGGTAAAAATTTTAAAAAAAACTGAACACCCCTAAAGTCTCCATGACTCTCTCCATCTATGACTCCTGTCTAGTGGTATTTTCCCCATTATACCAGTTCATATATCCTCAGCTAACAGGCTCTATTTTTAAAATGTGAAATCTGTCAAGAGGAACTATAAATGCCATCAAGGCCACCAAGGGATTGGATGGATGTGTCAGTAATCGATGTAGCAGAAGCTCCGCTGTCGGTGGAAAAAAAAAAAGTGTGATGTTTCAAATGTAAAAGTGACGCTTTCCCCTTTAATATGGCATACATCACTGGTGATAGCCCTTCCACTAATGTGAATAAATGATGATACTTTTGGCTGAGAAGCGAGGATTTGCGGCCGTTAATCATTATGAAGTGGAAAGTGAGGTTCCCTCACGGCTTATAACAGTGAAGTGAATCTCGTAAAAACAAGCACTTTTGAAATAAAATAAAATGAAAAACCCCCCCTCCTGCTGACTGCACTTAGACTTTGGCTCACACAGAAAATTTCTGTCTTTTGAACATCTGAGGATTAACTTCACACTATAAACAGGTGAGAAGCACCTATCAGCTCAAATAGCTCCATCAATCAGACTAATCCAGTTGTGGTTTTTCATCTCAAGGGCTCAGTTTCTCTTTCACTTTAGGTTTTATCACTTCTCTGTCCAAATACACCACTTCTGCTCTGTTTGTCTCAGTGAGAAATATTCAGCCTCAAGCGTTCGCTAACCAGAATCTCCATCTCCATAATCTGCTGGAAGAGACGGTCGAAAACCATCTCAGTTGACGCTGGAGGACATTGGCTCTGATGATAATGAAGTTCTGGAGACATGCAAATCCCTGCAGGATCGCATTCCACCTCTTTGTGTTTATATGTGTGTGTGTTTTGGGGGGGGGGAGTATGAGCACATGGGTTTATGAAGTGTCTCCCCGGTCTGTGTTTCGTATGCGTGCATGCTGACTCGTGTGACCCGACGCGTGCACTCCTTCTCACTGATGTTTGCGTGCCCGTTACAACAAGCCAGCGAGCTACTCGTTAGCGAGCTGCTTTATTCACCCTGGATGGTCCTCAGTGGAAAGAGGAGACACGAGATGAACCGAGCGCCACCCTGAAACCCGGGTCAGGAGAGGTACTGGGTCTGTTTGTCAAGAACACCCACCACAGCTCATCCAGTTCACATGTTCCTCTCGCTCAAGTCCTATAGATTTCAGCTTGAAAGCAGTAAGATATGCAAATGTCCCTGAAACTGCTGAGTTCGTCGCTATTAAGTAATTCTACCCTTTTATCATGTTCTTTCCTCGACCACATTTTGAAGCCTGAGTGGCAGTTGTGACTGCTTAAAGCTGTGCCACGAGTCAGTGCCACGAAGAGCGAAGAGTCGTATTTGTGTTTCACTTTGCAAGCAACTACTTGATTTAATAACGCTGTTTTATGAAGCGTGATTCATATTTCAAAGGCTGCATATCTGGAGTGGAAATAATTCAGCGTTCGGCTCAGACGGGTTTCAAACTTTGATCCTCCTTGGTGATCTTGATTTGCCTTTTGCTTTTTTCTTTTTAATTTCCTTGGGCACACACTTTACTGTGTTTTTTCTGCCTGTTAGAAAACAGATCTCTATTATAGACTCATTAGCTTCGGTTTAATGGCTGTAGTTGTCCAAGACACCAAGAGTTCTTGTGAGGTTCCTGTGGTCCTCATCAATGCACCTGCCTTGTGATCAGCCAATGATCGTGCTTGTCACATTGATCACCTCATGGACCTTTAAGCTCCTTCAAACGCACAAAACATCTCCAATACTTTCTGAGAAGTTTTACATTCTTTCAGATAATCGGAGGAATGTTTTGAAGTGATTGCTTCTTGTGTAAACAACGATAAGATGCAATCAAGAACACTTGGATTTCTTGCTCGGAGCTGCAGAGTGATCACAGATGAACCTGTGCATGTTTTTGATGGTATATGAGCAACGTTGTGCTACAAGCTTCAGTGTTGACTGTTTACAGATGTTGTGGCCCATCTCCTCACCGTCTTCTATCAGTGATTAAGCTACAGAGGAGTGATGTCCACATCGTAGAGAAAACAGGAAAACCTCACTGTTCTTTCTTCACTCGGTTTCCTTTGATTCTTCAAAATTCCGGCCAACTGTAAATCTAAATTGATACCAAAAGAGACTGTTGATCCTGACACAGTCCGCCTCTGGATCCCATTCAAAGCTATCATATTTTGATTCCATCATCTTTTTTTTCATCCCCCCTTTGTTGCTTTAATCAATGAAAAGCCGGAGTCGCTGATCTGCACTCCAGTGCCTCCATCCCCCCCTCCCAACCCCCTTTCATTCGGCTGGTGTGGAAAATTCGTGTCATCTGATTCCCTCTCCACTGGTTCTGATTAGGGAGCCGTGCTCTGGGAGTTCTGTATCCCGGGTCCCTCACTGCCTGTTAACCACGGTCAGGCCCGATTCCACGCTCATCACTCTCGCACCTCGTCACATTCCCGTCCAGTCGCTGCTCAAACTGTGCTCTTTGGAGATCGCCGATGAGGTTATTTTACCCCTGTTGATCATACAAGTGTGTCACATTGCTGACGCATAGTTGTAATGGAAAAAAAAAAGGGACGTTCCTGATCACGAATCGTTGTTATGTCATTTTATAAAAGAGATATATTTCAAGTTCCTCCCTGTGGATGATAGCGAATAAAAAGTTGTTTTATGTTACTCTTAGGAAATGCATTTTTTAAGAAATGGCTTATAAAATTAGTAATAGAACTAGAGGAGAAAGTGTCAGTTTGGTTGTTTTCCTGTTGGAGTGATACAAATCAGACACCTGAATGGATAATTATGATTTATCACAACTCGGATTAAGTTTTCTCATGTTTTGCTAACTTTTTGGACAGCTCGATAACACTGCACTTGCCAAAAGAAACATTTTCTGAAACCTCATTGTAGGAAAAGCACAGTTGGAGCTAATAACGGTAATGAAAGCCGTTCCAGGTCTCTGTTGTTGTCTGTACTGGCTTACTAGAACATCCAAAGGGGACAGAGCCATAATTAATGTCATTAGTTACACCTGTGCTTTTCTTGACTTAATTTGTCTCACAGTTTTACCTCCAAAGAGGAAGATAAATTGGCTAAATTGCTTCTGATCTTGTGAGCATTTAAACTTCTTCAGGTAAAACAAAACCAAAGAAGCGAGAGAAAAGCTGAAGGGAAGCTTTAATAGAGTGTGATGGCCTGCCATTGTTAGCATACACGGCTAACTAGCTTAGCTCCCATAAGAGTAGCCCAGCAAGGTAAAGGGGCTAATCATTACATTAGTTTTAGGAGATAAAGATTACATTTAAATTCTCATCCAAGAAGGTTTTTTTTTAAACTCATAATGTTAAAAATGAATAGACACATACTAGAGTTACCAGCCAAATGAGGACACAAGAATTTAATCTTATGTTTTTGCACATGTAGTTTTCCAGCAGTACATTGTGTTTGCAGCCAACAAATACTTATTTAGGCCTTTTTTTCGAGGTTCCCTTTTAATCAACTCAGCTGAAAACTTTAAAAAGTCAGAGAAAAGTCATGTTTTCAACCAACTCATGAGCTAATGTAACCTTACTAGCTAGCTTGCTACAACTGATAACATTTGTCAGGCATTCATCATTTTAGCCACCAAGATGTACAGCTTTTGACTGGAATTATGAAGTCTGGTCTCTGTCACAAAACAAGGACCTGTTGTTGCATAAATTACAATGAATTTAGAGGTAGAGATGCTAATTTTAGTAAACCTTCTATAAGCCTCAGCTAACAAGAGCTAAAAGCTTGACAGGTGTAGCAGCTGTAGCTAAAATGTTGGGGGCTTTTATCCGTTCATAACTGTGAAAGTAAAATCCAAGATTTAAGACTTATCCTTTTGACTTTACACGTAAGCATCATGTCTTAGCCATTTGAATACAGAGCCAAGCAAAGGTGAAACTATTTGATCATTGCAGAAACAAAAATCTATCCCAGACCTTTCTTCCCTCTCTATGATACATGTCCTCCTTTGTGTTCTCAGTAGTATTTTCTGCAGTTTAAGAAATGGCTTCGAAATAAAAATCTTTTTCAGATTTTCTTCCTAATGCATGCTGCTACATCAAAAGCCTTATTAAAGTCCATGATCCATTTCTGAAAAAGTCCAGGTAGAGCATGAAGCATAAATCTATGCGAGGAACAAGCTTGTGGTTAAAACTAAGTAAAGCTCCTTGAACTGCAGCCCCCTTTGAAAGATGGAAAACAGGTCATTCTTGGGCCTCATCAAGAAACTAAATCAAAGTAGGGAGTCGAAGCCTAAGGAATGAAGTCAGGGGAGTGAAAACTATTAAAAGTGCATTGTGCAGGCGCTCTGCAGAGGATAAAAGAAGAAGAAAGAGATACAGAAGAGAGAAATCACGAAAGCAAAACAACCACAACAGTGAAGTTTTCCTTAAAAAAACAAAATGAGAGAATGAGTGGTCTCCTTTTGTCTTGCTTGTGGTTTTAGCGTAGATCTGTCCAATATCATGCAACATAAATCTCAGAGCGGGTCTTATTTGTTCACAAGCTTCAGAGGAATTGACATTAACGCAAATTTGTTTTTAAAAAAAAAAAAAAGAAAGTGTCTTAATTTTGTGGCCTTTTTTCTTTCCCCCTCTCTCTCTTTTGGAAAATTGCTTCCGTCTGTTGATTGAAAAAGCCATAAAATAACATGGGAGTCACGAAAATCCTCCACCAGAATTTGTAATTCTTAGAATTAAATTAAATGTGGTGAATTCAGTTTGCCGTCCCTCCGTTTGCTTTGTTTATGTGACCTTGAAGTTGACTGGAAGAGGAAAAGCACCACACCAGTTTTCTCTCATGAGGAGCATCCTTGTGGGAAGTTTATAGTCCAGTATATTTTTACGAGTGTCGTCATTTTTGGGAGAAAAAAGCCTCTTGTGCTAAATTTGTAACCTTCCTGACTTCTTTGTTTTACCTTTTGTCAAGTTATCTGTGTTTGTATTTCCTTCCTGACGTGTCTGTTTGATCAAAAAATACATGCAAATGGTTTAACTTTTGCTGCCCAAACTGAAGTCCTTTAACCTGAAACTCTGGTATACAAACATTTGGCCGAAGCAAACAGTCGTGACTATTGAGAGAAAAGATAAGCACGAACAAATGTGAGTCTGCATGGAGATGTCTTCGATTGTTATTGCAGGATCGTACTACTGAGTGAGGTGGTGTGTTCGTAGCGTGTCTGTCTGTAATTTTATGTTTATTTTCTCCTCCTCCTCCTCCTGCTTTGCTGCCAGGATGCTGAGCGTTGGGAGAGGTCGGTGTTGAAAGTTGCTGAGATCACCTCGGCCCTCATTCGGGAGAGGAGCCCTGCCCTGGCGGGACAACTTCTGCAGGCATGAAGGGAAGCTTCGCCAACAGAAAAACCCTTTCAACTTTCACGTAAACACT
>JAPZDZ010000025.1:3102112-3114382 GCA_029783805.1 Acanthurus tennentii
TGCCTTCGACACTAACAGTATTTTAAAGGGTCAAAACTGACAAAGACAGGGTGACACGCTCATTTAACCCTTGACACCTCACCCCCCTATCCCTCCACACTCTCTCACCTCCCCTAATACCCCCCGAGTCCATCTCCCCCCCACAGCCCCACCCATAAACCATTAGGACTGTTTTCTTGAAGGAAAAAAAAAGATGGCCACCGGAGGTCAGATCCAAGTCCAAAATAAATTGCCCTCTTTCCTGAGGCTCAGCCATTTTAATAGTACAGATTTATTGTGCTGTGCTTTTTGGAGGGTGATCATATGTATGTGGTCAGTAGCGCGTATGCAGTCTCTGACCCAGCCTCCCTCTCACATTACACCCTATTTATAACATCCCCTCCGCCAGCTCCCCTCGTTCTGCAGTTCCTAGGAACCTCCTTCTGCTCCCAGCCTCGAGCTCCAGTCCCCTGTTCCTCCTGACATCTGAGAGGCTCTGCTGCAGCTTATCCTGGGCTAACTGTTTATCCTGCACAGCCTGGCAACGGGCCGCATGCTTCGGATTATCACAGGACACCCATTTCAAAACATACTTTATTTTTTTACTGTGACTATTTGAGAGAGAAGACTACTTGCATTTTTTTTTTTTTTTACTGAAGGAAAAAGTTCGAGGATAGTCAAAGGGGAAAAAGAGAAGCATCTTGGATATGTGCTTGTGATCTTTTTCATTTTGCTTGATTAAGTAACTTTACTCTTTTAAACTTGCCCTTCTCGCCTTTCCTGGAGGGCCGTGTGTGTTTGCACGCGATGGATCACACACTGTTTGGCTGCCTGCGGAGCCCCCATGCCCCGGCGCAGGCCCTGCATCCCGCCTTCGCCCAGTCTCCCCTGACTCTGCACGGACGCTCGGACCACGTCTCCTACCCTGACCTGGCCTCTTCGTCTTCCTCCTCCTCCACCTCCTCACCATCTCCTTGCATTATCTCCAGCTACCCGGTCGAGGACGGCCTGTTTCCCGGGCAGCACCACCACCACCACCCCCACCGCGGCCACCTGCCCTCCCAGCAGCATCACCACCCGCCTCAGCACCATGCGACTTGGCATATCCCACAGATGCCGTCACCTGGCAGTAATGCGCGTCACAACCTTTGCCACCCGCACTCCCACTCATCCCATGACAACGGGCCAACACCCCCAGACCTGGGCCACCCTGGTGGGCCCAGTATGTGCGCCAGCACTCCCAGTCTGGGCAGCGGCAGCACCCCTACGGGGGCCTCCTGTGTGCCTGCAGACTTTGGCAGACAGACTCTGTCACCTGCTGAGGCCGAGAAAAGAAACGGCAAAAGGAAAAGTGACAGTTCAGGTAAGAAGAGTCAAGCTTTTACTTCAGGTTTTTAAGCCATGGATGAAAAAATCAAACATCTGAAACTGCATAGATTTCATTCCTCAGATATTTTTCCACAAATATTATGAATAACTGAGCTGTTTGTGACACATTATACAACTTAAGACTAAAAATGTAAGATTCTTTGGAGGTATTTCCAACGTTTCTTTGTCCCGTCTTATCGTTAGTTAAACATCATCACATAAATATCCGCATTTTAAGAAATTCCAACCAGAGCTCAAGAATAACACAAACATCTGTTCCTGTCACCATAAATCTTTCAACACATAAATGTTGAGTTTTTTGCAGCTCTGATAGAAAAACAGAAAACTGTCTGAAAAGCAGTTTGTAGGTGTCGGCCGACATGCAGGGAGACTTCACTGTGGAGCAAAGGCCACATCGTAGCTGTGTGGCTACATCTGTCTACTGCAGTGTTTTGTTTAAAAATTCACATCTGGTTTGTTGCGACACTCTTCGGAGGGCAGAAAATGAGGCACACAGTAAAGAATTAATGCCATGGATTTTAAAAGACTACACCGCCTCGTGCCACACCAAACACCCTGATAGACTGTCAGACTCTTCTGCCCTTTTTTTTTGTCTAAATCATGTGGTTAAAACACACAACAATCAGATTCATTGAAACAAAATAAAATATTTTAAGTGTCAGTCTAATAATAGGATGCAATACTGATTTATTTTCAGTTTTCTTTTTACAAAGATTAAGAATTAATTCAAGTCAACCTCAATTATGCTATAAATACTTGTTGCTCTAAATCACTAAAACCAATTAAAAATAGGTTTATTAAATGCATTTGTATTAATTATTCAACTCTATATTTTGTGCACTTATGTGCATCAGCGCTGTGAGCTTCACGACCACTATTTTTGATTTAAGAAATGCGTGTTTGTAAAATTTGTAACACGGCAACTTAACAGATTCAAGCTCTTGAACCTTGATCTCCTGAAAATCACCAGCCAGCATGTAAAGTTTTTGAGGCTGCTTTGTAAATTATGAAACTTTATTAAGGCTTTGAATTATCCTGAAATAAGGAAACAGTCGTAAAATAAGCTTTACTTTAGTTATCATAATACACGCCAACACTACATTAAATACCTAGCAAAAAAAAATTCTTTCCTCTTCTACTTAAAAATCTCTCTTTAAGTACTGTACTCAAATAGGTGTCACCTCTCTGATAACCTGCAGGACATTTCAAACCTGCAGTCACCACAATAATCAATCACTGCATGACAAATTGCTGGCTCAGGTCACGGGAGTTCTTGCTGGGGAACGTGATATTAGTGTGAGCTCTTGGTTTTCCAGGGAAAGCGTGCTTGCCGCTCTCTGTCCATTTGAGGATTTCGTGCCGTCAGCTCTGATCCTGCGTCCTTTTAAAGGCCTCTTTGTATGCACAGCGTATCACCTGCACTTGACCACCGACTGATACTCCCTTGTGTGATCAGTTTTTCGCTCAGGATGCTGGTGGTCACCCCAAAGAGCGTCCAGTCCCTCTGACAGACCAGCTGTTATTACAATTTAAAGCAGGTTTACAAAACTTAAGTGTGCAAAATATAACAGCGTTTGGGTGTAATAAATAGACAATGTAACTTCACTGAAAACACATGTTTTTAATTATTTTGGTTATAGGGCCAAATACTCAAAGAGAGGGTAAAATTGACACCACTCACTGATTTAACATCAACTCCAGATGTGATGGTTGTGCACTGAAAAATTAGATCCATGCAACATAAGAAAATGCCCAAAATTGTGTAACAAAGAGAAGTTTTTCAGAGTCTACATTGCTTAATTTTCAGTTTCAAATCTCTATTTGTCATATGTATCCTTTTATCTTCAAGCAAAATATTGCAATTGTATGATAAATCCACAAATTCAGCGCACCACCTCCTATTTCCTTTTCTCTTTCATCAAATCATACGGAAACCAAACCTCGGTCTCCAAATCCCACTTCCCCTGTAACAATAGTTACTGCATACTCATTACATGTGCTGTGCATTCTCTCCACGCTAACACCAATCACGCTGATTATTGGGCCTAACTAGGTTGCTGACTCAATCAGCTGTCTAAATATTACACCGCTGCCAGTTGCACGAGATAGAGCCCTGATTAGGTTTCACCATCTGGACCAGAAACCTGAATTTAGATACAGAAATAACAACAAAACCTGAGAGCTCATTTCCATGCTAGGTTCACCCCTTACGCACAAGTATGAAGCATCTCAACTTTCCGTGTCTAATACTTGGTTTTGATGGTTTCCTCAAGAAAGGCCCCAGGGTCGCCTAATGAGATGAGCCACTTTCTTGGTATTTTGGGTGTCTGGTTTCTGTGGAACCTGCTCATTTTTTGTGGCCAAGCTGGAGTTTTTTAGCCCTGTAGAGTGTCAGTCACTGCACTTTGCTGAGAGTCTGGGTTATATTTGCATACACCAGTCCTGTCATGGGAGTGGTCGTTCTTTAAAAAGTTACAAGATTTTTTCTCTTGTGTGGAACAATAAAAGGTGCTTGAAGTCTTATTTTGTTGAGGCAGGGTTGTAAAAAGGAAGATTGAGGGGCCTGAACGCCTCTCACTGGCAGGCTTTTTCTTAGAAAAAGCTTTAGAAAAACACTGCGGATGTGCTGGTGCATTTGCATACACCCTTGTGTGTGCTGCTGCAATAATATTTTACCAAAGGCAAATAAAAAAATTACTTTCAATAAACTCGCAATAAGGGAGAACAACCAGCACACAATTTTCCATCATGGAAAAAAAATCGGCAGATCAACATTTTTGCAGACAGTTTTTAAAGATCGAGACATTATTTTTGAGAGGGTCGCCTCTGCAGAAAGCTCGGTTCATTTGGAAACCCTGAACGGCGTGCCCTGTCTGGGTGCGTGTATTTTTCTCGTATTATTCCTCCTTTTTTGTGGAGAGATGAAAGTTACAGCGGGGACCTAATTGCTGTGGTGTAGTGGCTGTGTCATAAAAGCCCGCCGCTCGTTTTAACTCCAGGCCTGCTGGTCTGAACCAGCTGGCTGTGTTATTCTTTTATTTCTTTTTACACAATGTCTGTGTTTACCAGGGAGAAAGCGGATAAATACGATTCAAGGCCTGCTTCAATCAGCAACACACTGTTTGGAGCACTGGTTTGAAATTACAGGGAGAGAAAAGCAAGGTCAAGGGGGGAGCCGGACCCAGGCTGTGGGTCAAGCAATGATCTGTTTCATTTCATAAAATTCATGTGGGAATTCCTGCATTTTATATATCTGTTTGTCCTTGGCTCTAAAAGTGCACAGTGCTATACAAATATAACTTTTGTGGAGCAGTTTCAGTTTACCCCACATCTTCAGCCTCTCAAGGGAGTCATTTTGTTCTGAAAAAACATTCAGT
This sequence comes from Acanthurus tennentii, assembly GCA_029783805.1. NCBI lineage: Eukaryota > Metazoa > Chordata > Actinopteri > Acanthuriformes > Acanthuridae > Acanthurus > Acanthurus tennentii. The sequence goes on from JAPZDZ010000025.1 coordinate 3,106,858, forward strand.
TAATTAGAAGGAAGATCCTCTTACTGACAGAAAAACAGAACCGACAGGGGTCTCCCCGGGTGGAAGTCTTAGGTGAAGAGACATTCGTTGCTTTGACGCGGCTTCAGGCTTCGCACCATTCGAATGCCTGGCTCTGAGCTGCAGGACTATTTACGGTCTGGCTTGACACAGGCCTGCTGCATTAACACACACGGCAGAACAGGACCGCAGATGAATTAGCATGCAATCACTGCTGCCTTCATGTGCAATGTGCAACTGAAGCGTGTCCAACAGAAAAACCACAAAGGCTGCACACAATAGGAAAGTTTTGGAGGGCAAATTAACCGTATGTGTTTTCTATGGAAAGTTTGGGGAAATACCAAAACAAAAAGTGTTTTTCTAGGTTGATGACTTAAAGTGGAGATGACATGTGCTGGGCATTTTTTTATCTTTAATTTTTTTCACATGGAAATCCAACATTTTTTCTTTAAAAAATACATTTGAGCACCAACTGCAAGGCAAGTCCTTGCAAAATATGAATTTATTTAACACTTGTTTCATCTTCCTTAAGGCTATTACATCTTTGCATTTTCCCAAGCACTGTGTCAATAATATTATAAGGTAATGTGTAATATGTGCATCCCTTATTGCAGGGAATTTATTGTTTTACCTGCATTTTGAAATCTGCGGGGGGGGGAAAGCGCATTAAAAGATAAAAAGCTGTAAAAAGGAAAAAAAATGTTGCAAATAATGGTAAACTGGTAAAAAAAAGAAATAAGAAAAAATATTTTGGTAACCTGCAAAACTGCTTTGTTCCACATATTTAAGAAAAAGGTTGTAGCATCACATTCTTTTAAGACAAATTAAACCCATGTTGGCTGTATTATGAGAGTCAGCCTTTTGTATCGGCACAGCTGCCTTAGTCAGACACACGAGTAGCCGGCTGTGAGTCCTTCCAGCCACTTAAAGTCTTCATAAACAATGACTGAACAATAAAGTGTGATTGACAGCTCCCATTGTTTCTCTTAACCTCGCCTCTTTTCTTCCCCTACCGACTTGCACCTGCCACATAACATTTGCTTTATTTTTATTTTTGTTGCATATAAATCTGCCCTGAGTGGAACAGAAACCTGTGTGGTGTTTGGTTTCAGAGTCCCAAGATGGGAATTACAAGTCAGACGTGAGCAGCAAACCCAGGAAGGAGAGGACGGCGTTCACCAAGGAGCAGATCCGAGAGCTGGAGGCCGAGTTTGCCCACCACAACTACCTAACCAGACTAAGGCGCTACGAGATCGCCGTCAACCTCGACCTCACTGAAAGACAAGTACGTTCCCACCCACCGCAGCTTGTTTTCCCCTGGGTTCAGACATCACTGAACCCCCCCATTAGCACATTAATGCCATGTTGTGAAAACAGACTCGGCCTCGGGACGACGAGGAGGCTTTTCAGCTCGCTACTGTGTTTTTGTAACTCCGGTACGCAGGCTATTGTGCTCCAGATGTGGATGTGTGTCGGGACTATCATATTCCAGATGTTCCTGTCTATTCTTTCAAGCAGTCCACATTCAAGGCAGGGAGACGGGTTGAAGGAAGTGCTGTCTAGCAAGTCACTTCCTCTCTTCCACTACCCCTGCAAGCACAAATTGGTCTCTGAACGTGGGCCGTTCGCTGTAAAACGCAGGCACATGAAATAAATAACAGGAGACAAATGGTTGGGGGAAGGAAACGTCATACAGACTGTTGTTCCCTGACACCCGTTTGGAAGCTATAACTCACACTTAGTTGACACCTTGAGGTGATATTTTGCAGTGTGATACAGTGTAGATTGAATGTAAAAACAGACCGGAGACAGAAACGAGTACAGCCGTGGATGCCGTGGACGCAAATTAAAATTTAAGATCCCAAAGATGCAAATGTGTGAGCTTTAAATGTCATGTGTTCGCAAGGATTTATGTGTCTTACATCATGCATAATGAAAAAATATAACGATCGCATAAACCAAATACATGCAAAACTAGAAAAATTTGCTGATGAGGTGACACAAATATTCTAAAGGAGAATAACAACCCTCTCACAGTGGACATTTTGATTAAAAGGGTGCAAATGAATAACATAAGCAATGGCTCAGTCCCATTTAGCACCAGGGCCCTGCTTTTTATTGTGCATGCCGGTTCAATGACACAGCTTACATGGACACATTAATATAGGAAAGCCATGTTATTAGTTACATCTGCTTTTCAACCCGTTTCAACTCCCAACTCTCACTTACAGAAGCTTGGTGCTGATCTCTAGGCGTCACTTTTTAATATACAATTTAGCGTCTCTATTTGATGCACCAGCTTTTGACTAACCTTAAATGTCAACCCAACCATGGCAATATTTGACGCTTATTGCAACAACTCCACCCAAAGAAGTAGAGAGAGTGAGAAAAACCCCAGTGTGGAAAACAGAGGACCCGATGGATTAGTGTCGGTGTCTAAGCCTAACCGATGTGAGACTGCTGCACAACATTAAACACGTATTAGAAAGGCTTTCAGTTGGTAAGGCTTTGTGCATGTGGCACACAGACGCTAAAGGGTTACCCAGAGAAATAATGGTGATGCCACAGAGTTCAAACTTCTGCATGTGAGGAGCAGGGTGTGAAAATGTGTTGGCTTTCCCTGCAGTTACATATTCAAATGTCTACCCCGAGAGAGGTCTGCAGGCCTCCAGTGTCTCAGAAATATCAGTTTTTCTCTGAAACTGAGACTGTTTTGAAATACATGACATCAACATCTGAGAGCAACCTGTCATTATTTACACCACAGTAGACTATTTTGCTGTAACTGAGAACGCCAGTATTGTTGTCAGTGTCAGTGGTTTGGTTTATACTTGGGCCAACCGTGCTAAAAATGCCTGATATGCACTGACAGTGCTGTGTAATGCCTCAGATAAAAGTGTCCATCTAAAGGAGTGAATAAAAATACCTGCAGGTGTATGTGGAGGGCTTTTTAAAGTAACAAGAATAGTAATCCTGCGCAGTCACATTTAGGTTCATAGCCCTCAATCTGAAAGCAGTTGGAAACTGTTAAATGAAAATAATAAGTGTAAATCATAACTTGTGTGAGTAGCCCTCTGCTTTTACTTTAAACAACAAAGGTGTAAAAAATTTGAAAGAGTACTTTTGAATACCACCATGGCAGGCAAAACTCCATTTAACTCCACAGGGCCACCAAGCACACAGTTTGCCATTGTAATTCCACATCAGCCGTCTCCAAGACTGCTGCAATTAATCTTTTTGTGGCTCGAAGCAGCATAAAATGTGCATGATATTTTCTCAGCTCATGCAGCATTAGTTGTGTGTGACCTCAGTTTTGTCAGGAGAAATAAACAGCAGGAGATAGTGATGTAAATATTGGCAATGCAAACAGCTGGCCAAGGCCCTTGATTTATGCTGCATGAGCTGTTTGGAGAAATTTGATGGATGTTTTATGCTGTTATAGTCTGTGAAAGCAGACATATTTTTGAAGATGGCAGAGGTGGAGCTACAGAGCTGAATTTCTTGCATGTTTGGAATTTACGCCAGCAGTAGAGAGGAGAAAAACTCCCTCGTAAGCATACATTTTTAGATGTGGAAACATCTGGATTATAACTAGGCTAAATTTGGGTAAAACGTGATTTTTTTTTGGGAACTGTTATTAATATAAAACTATTGTTAAAAAACAGTGAAGAGGAGTTAACATACAGTAAAAGTCATTGAAATGCTGCTTATGTGCGCCACTTTCCGGCATAGTTGGGGCAGTTTTAATCTAGAAATCATACCAACATCATTTGACTTGACAACCAAATCACACTAATTTAGTGCTCGTTCTTGTAAGCATTTATTGCATTATCAGCAGAGTTTTTTTTGTAATGTTTAATGCTTACAGGTCAAAGGGATTAAGCAGTCCATTATCACTGTATAGATGCTTAAGTTTGCTGTTGTAAACTAGTGGAGCTGCAGTTCTGATCTATCAAAGGCTAAAATAGATTTTGAGGTCAGGACTCTTGGATGCAATGTGTTGTGATTTAACTGTGCGTGTTGCCGTAGGTGTGTAGGTACTGGTGTGTCTGAATAGTGTGTGTTTGCACATAAGCTTTGAGGATCGTGCTTTGTTCAACACCAGAGCCTGGGGTATAGAAGTGATCCTTTGCTTGACTCTCACCTTTGCCTTCTGCGCTCAGAAACTGCCCCGAGGCTTGTAAAGAATCTGAGGTGACACCCAGCATGGCGTTCGCCCTTAATGTTTAAGACAAACGTTTGTGCTGTCAACTAACTTCCTGACCATGTGACCACTCGCTCCCCTCGGAATGACACTCCCCAAAAATAAACCCACCCTGCGTGACAGAAACGAGCCTCCCCCCTTCCTCCCCTCCCTGCAGGAGCATGTGTCGACACTCAGAGGGCCTCTTCTGCTACTTGACGTGTAAACCGTTTTAAGCAACAGCTTAATCATCAATCTGAGAGACGTAAATACGGTCGAAGCTGTTGAGTCAGGGAAAAACAGGTAGACGCCAAGTGGCAGATGGAACACTACATCCACACATAATTGCTGCAGCAGAAACAGCTGCCAAACTTTCAGAGAAAGTTGCTCTCAAGCTGTAGGGCTTTCTAATTGCTTTTTGATTGTTATTGTGACACTTTGCTCTCTCCTTAAGAGCAGTGAATTTGACATTTTCTCTCTACTTCACCCTGTAGGTGAAGGTGTGGTTCCAGAACAGACGGATGAAGTGGAAAAGAGTCAAAGGTGGCCAGCAGGGGGCAGCAGCTCGAGAGAAAGAACTGGTGAATGTGAAAAAGGGGACGTTGCTGCCGTCAGAGTTCTCTGGCATCGCAGCACTCCACCACTCGACGGACTCCTTAGCCAATGAGGACAGTCATGACAGCGACCAGAGCTCCGAGCACGCTCACTTATGATGCACACACACATCCGTCCCCGCCCCCCCCCTCAGAGTACAGGCCCGGCCTCTGCCTCAGGACCGTCCTTAGAAGGACTGCTGTTTGCTGATTCGTCATCGTCATACAACGATGCTAAATAAGTGTACAAATGTACAGAGGAATGACATGTGTTACATAATGCAGTCATCGCGCAGGCAAAATGGAAATTTTAAGAAGTGAACACACAAGGGAGGATGTAGACATATTTAAAAATTAAAAAAATCCTTGCTAAATGCCAAAAATTGAATAAGATAAAATTTAATTGTGATGTTTTGGCTAAACAAAGTCACTAAATATTATTAATTAGCATTTTGGAGATCATATTCAGTCAAAATGTTATAAACATTCCATGTTGTGTGCCTTAAGAGATGCAGGCTGAGGCTTTGATTTGCACTGTTGAACATACAGTCTGCACTCCAGTCAGTTTATACTGTATAAAATGTAAATTATGATGTAATTGAGTTGATGATCAAATCATGTGCCAGGAAATCTAATTTGCCTAGCTAATATAAATGATCTGTAAATAATTCTCAGTATTGTTTTACCTTAACAACAGTTTTATACCCACACTATCCAGCTCACACAGTAATAAACACTGACAGTTCTTTAGTCAACACTTTTCTGCCTGGAGATGACATTTTGTAAACAAATCTGAAACCTGAAGTAGGTATTTTATTAAATCCTTTCAGGGTGAGTTGCAAATTGAATAAAATTTAACCTGTGGTAAATGGAATTTCTATATGATTTAATAACTTTTTTTTGCCCTCCGTTCAGCCACCCGCTCTTATGAATACAGGCGGAATGAAGCTGTGATGAATTAAACATTGAGGAGAGTGTAGAAAGCTGGTGATGGGGGTGCATGCGAATATTCACCTTTGCCTCAGGGCAGGGTCGCAACGCCTGCCAAGTCTCGGAGAGGGAACCCGCAAAGGATCGGATTCTGTTACAAAATCCAGTTGAAAATAATTTCATGACTTGATCTCATCTTTCACCACATTGTGATTGCGCATTCTAATTAGCTTAGGAGGAACCTCACACAGCATGTGAGGCTTCCAGTACTTTTTCCTTTCCTCTCAAACGAATGTACAGGGTGCAACTGCAATTCAGTGCAAAGTACTCCCTATTATGGAGGACGCCCATCAACTCTACTGGGCCTCAATAATCTAACATGTGCACAATTATCAGCCCAGTAACGACAGACTATAGAGTTACTCCTATAGCCGTATCGCTGACCTCCAGATATGGTTGTCCAGGTTCACCATTAGCAACCAACTGCTGTCTCACTACTGATTCTTGGCTATGTAACAAAAAACACAAAAAAGTGAATCACTTGGCCTTTAAACCCTCAATTTGTGAGTTTATTTTCTCATGTGAAGAGAGAGACATGCTATAAAGTTCCTCTTAAAATGTGCGTAGAGTCTGGTTAGCGGTCACGTAAAAGCACTGTAATGTTAAATATTGTTTGGACAAATCATTGGGCCCCACGGCGTCCATCAGACTGTACCATCATAAATCTGCTGAACCCTCTATCAGATGACATTATTTCATAACTCTGACCTGAACTACCTTTAGACCTTGAATCCCACCCTCGGACTCGTAAAGAGCATATACTCATGTAACCAGGCTCATATCTGCATTGTATCTGATCAGGCTAATCTACAGTAACTGACCCCCTCAGTAGTCCAGCCGCTGTTCTTGTTCATCTGGCTCAGTGTTCCAGCATCTCAAGATAATCCCATGCTTTACCTAGCAATCCACACTCTTAACAGAGCCCTCTCAAACAAGCATTGAGTGTTTGGCTATCATTAGTCGCTATGAAATGCTACTTATGCTAGCACGAGGCTTCTACCTAGCAGCCTCCAAAACAAGTGACCACACTCTACAAGTTCAGAAATATATCAAAAGTATTTCCTGAAATGACTGAGCAGTTAACTTGTATGGCCAAGCTAACCAGCCTAGCTTACTTATCTAACAAGCTAAGCTAATCAGGATTATGCTTGTACGGACAGTACTGGGTTAAACCAGCCACAAACTAGACCATATCGTACACTTATCTAAATATGTGAATTATGGTAGTAATTAACTAAATTACCTCAACTATTTCTGGTTATTTTGGATTTTCAATTAACAACTTTATATTTTAAAAACTGCTATTTGCCTGGTGGATATTTAATTTTTTTTTTCCAATCTCAAGTAAATGTTAAGCATTTTGTCTAAAATATGTATCTCCTTTCTGGTTGAGGGTTAAAAAAAAGTCTACTCTCACAACCGTCACTTAAAAATAGCCGAACACTACAGCTAGCAGCTGGTTAGCTTGGCTTAGCTTAGCTTAGCACAGAGACTTGATACAGGAGAAAACCCATTTCCTGACCTTCTGCCTCTACAGTTCATCAAATAACAGGTCAAATCTCATTTGTTTCATTTATGCAAAAACTATAGTGTAAAAAAAAAAAAATCATCTTTTTAGAAACAAATGATGTGCTGAATGTTTTTCTGGGCTGCCAGCAGTTGCCAGGCAACCAGCACAGACTCTTGGAAGGTACAGTAAACCTCAAAAACTCTCGCGAGACAAATTTATGCTGAGCGCGGC
>JAPZDZ010000025.1:3252842-3265321 GCA_029783805.1 Acanthurus tennentii
GGATTGCTTGTCTTACACCTTTTGAAGATGTTGTGTCACTGAGGCTGAAAATCCCCATGCAAATCCTGTTATCTGGCCCCAGTTCAGGGGATCAGGGCCTCAGCTATCAGCATATTTACCATTTATGGACATATGCTTTACATCCTGTGCCACCGGCCAAATCCTCCCCTCCTCTGCCGCACTGCCGGCTAATATTCTGTGTATCTGAACTGTGAATTGTGGTCCTCCCCCACTGTAACAAACAGATGGCCGCTCGATCTTGAGTCATCACAAACCCATTACGGGAGTGACTTGTCCTCAGCCGGGCCGCCTTGATTCGTGCCCGATGGCTCTCGCCACTGTTTGCTCAGGCCCTTAAGTCTTCCTCGGGCTTAGTGACACACCGTGTTTGCTCAGGTTAAATGGCTTGTGCTGCTCGTGGAGTCCTGTGATTGGCTGTGACACTGCGGTGTTTGACGAGTGAAATGACACCGAGCGGCCCCCGTCGCAGGAAAATGTGTTTGGCTGTTTGAAACAAGTTGGCTTTTAATACAGTGTGTTTACACACCAAAAAGCCCTAAGTGTGTTTCTATCTGTGTTGCCAGGGTCTATCAGTGGCCGAACCAGTGAGCATAAATCATTCAGGGGTAATTCAGAGGAACAACAGAGGCTCTGAGAGGAAAAAGCAGGGAAATTATAAAGCCTTTAATGGAGGCCCTATTACAGCTGCTGGTCTAGTTTAAGACAGTCTTATAAATGGTTTTATTATCTAGGAGGCACTATTTTGGCTAGCCAACCCACACAAAGGCTGCATCTGTCCAAAAATCACTCGGTGAACTCTATTTTACTGTACTCCTGAATGCAATTCTGGCTTTGTAATCAAAAACTTCCAAAAACATCCCAATTTTCCTCAGAACTTGTGACTCCCAAATCCAGACACAAGTCAACGTTTTTTTTTTCTTTTTGTTTTTCATTTCTTCTCTGTCAATTACGGCCCTCGCTGCAGTGTGCTGTAGGACAAACACCGGGGTCATAATTGTTTTCAGCTGCAGTCACTCCGGCACACGGATCAAAGGTCCGGAGAAGCTGCTGACTGCAGAAACAAGGGTCGTCCTGCTCTAATTTACCGGGGCTGCTGTGCTCTTTTTTTATTTCAGGGGGTTTCAGGCAACGCCACTGGATTCTCACTCATTACACTTTTTACTCTCTTGTTGATCATCTTCCTGCTCCGGAGCAGATGAAACACAAAAGATCCCCCTTCCCCCCCAACACAAAAGCCTGTGACAGTAATAAATAGCCTCTGTGATCCAGGTTTACAAAGCTGTGAAATTGGATATTGAGATGCTCTCCGGAGCTGCGGGTTCGGAGTAGTTTCAGACTAGACTGTGGGAATCGTCTAATCCGATCACGGGGAATGTAAGACGGGCTAATCGCCCGACGGGCCCGGTCTCGTGCCCACGGGGCCTCGGCGGTGGGGAATTGATGCCGTGCTCGTTTTGAATTGGGATTTATCAAGTCTTTAGTCTCAGAGACCCTCATAAAAACACTTTTATGTCTCTCGCTTGTCAAAATGTTGGTGCATCAGATGAGGGATGAAATATTGGGTTACGTCGTCTGTCCGGTGCAGGAGATAAAACACAAAGACGGTGTTCAGACGAGCAGTTTTAGCACTCCTAAAGCCCCCCATCGAAGTGTTCAAGGGACAATATCAAAGAAAACAATAAGTGTAGCTACATCAACACAAGGGCAGGAGGGGTTTTTGAAAAATTAGATTTGACTAAACAGAAAAGACTGACACATTGCAAAGTCAGTGCTAACAAACGTCTGTCAATCCGTACGTTCACGAAGGTGCAAAGACAAAAGGAAGATTCAGTCGAAGTTAAGTTGTCATACTTGATGTTTTCATTTCTCATTTTCTACATATGTTTGTGTAGACAGTTTTCATCAGAGTGTGATGAAACCTGATGAAAGCTGTTTGCCGCGATGTTCGTGTCGCACAGCGAGCGGCTACTTTACCTTAATGAATAATTTGATGTTGGCCACCGACGGCATCGCTGCCAATGAGATGCAGGGATTTTTCTTTCTGAGCAAAGAGTTACATAAAAGCAGTCTGTTTGTCTTGTTTTTCCACTTCATTTAATTCACATTTATGGGAAGTAATTTGTGTTTCTCGATAAAAGTTGATGAGGAGTCAAACATGTCACCAACAACGTCAACATTGGATGGTACATGAATGCATTTCTCATTCTTTTATGCAAACATGTTAAAAAGGTGAAAACAAGCCTCAGTAAAACTCAGCAAGAGACAAACACTTTAGCCAAGATGGTGTTTTAATAAGCAGGTTTAACTATTGATGGATCAAATACATTTTGTCACAGTTTTAATCATAAACAAACATGTCCACAACTTTTACAACCAGTCAATACTGAATAAAAATTTGCTTTTCTTCTCAAAACTGCTCAACGCAAATTATCATTTAATCATCAGTGCTCAAACTGCCACCTGAAACTTCACTTAAACGCTCAATCTAAGTCCGTAAATCCATTAAATCCGAATTTATCTGTCAGCACCTTTAAACAGGTCGACCTAATAACATTTATTCAGTGGAGAACAGCCTTTAATGCACTTCTGCCTTCACATCAGGAATTTATGAATGAGGAACGTTGAAGATAAATAAATAAAAGGCTACAAAGGAAATTAAACTGTAGAAGTAGTTCGACAAGAGATTTATGCCTGTTTACACGGACCAGGTGGTAAACACAGTTCAATATCAGGTACTTTTGTTTAAAAAAAATGTGTATAAATTGATTAAAGTAAAGTTTGGATCTTGGTGGAGACATGAAGTATCATGTGATGCTCTTTATTCTGTGTTAAAGGAAATTTTTGCTCTAAATCAAAGCCAACACTTTGAACTCTCAGTAGGGGGGATTTTCCAGCTACTGAATATCAGCTGTCCGTAAGTTCGGTCTAAAAATATCAGAGGTGGCAACTTCCTCCGAAAGAACTCCTGAATTGTCGGAGCCTGAACCCGTCTCTCCTCCTCCGGCCTGGCACGCCACCCGTCTCCTCACCTTCCACAATGTCGTTTGATCTTTGCGGCGCTGTCAACGCCGCGGATCAGCCTCACAACAGACCTTGTAGCCACAGCCACCCAGTGAGGTGGCCAACCATCTGTCACCGGCGCCCGGAGACCTTGGGCGGCAAAGGGCCCAACCCCCCCATCCACCCCTCCAACCCTCCACCCCACACTCGCCCCCCTCCCAGGGCCCATTAGCTCCCCCTAATGCAGCCACTGTAGCTGGGAGAGGGTCCCCTAACAGGCACAAAATGGACTGCTACTTATCCTCCTTAATTCCCAAATGAGTTCTCTTTAGCGTATACATAATTCATTTCATGGAGTCACTAATGCCTTTCACCATTTAGCAAATACTTATGTCAGGTTTATCTTTTTTTTTTTTTTTTTCGTCTTTGACAGTTTCAGGTGTGTAAATCGGATCGCAGCTGCCGTAAACCATTGCGTAGAGATTAATCTGTGTGTGAAATAACGACACACACGAAAAGAAAAAAAAAAAGAAAGAGAAAGAAAAACAGATGAGTCTGGATTTCAGAGTCACGCAGTGTGATTTAAATAGCGAGCGAAGAGCCTGCAGAGCCTGGAAAAGTATACTAATGTAGTCAGATGAAGACAGATATTACAGGGGTAAATTTAGACCACCTCACATTCATAATACCTAATGCCCTTTAAATAGGCTTAAGAGGAGGACTCGAAATAGGCTCTGATAATTAATTATTTTTAGTAAATTTCTTCATCTTCTTGCTTTCGTTTCCACAGGCGTATTAATTCTTTCTCTGCAAATATGTGGCAGCCGTGTCAAATCTACTAAATAATGCACTTATTACAATACAACCTTAATTTCTTTGGAAAGAGGAATTCATGGGGTTTTCGCCCCCATAAATTGGAAGGAGACGGCGATGTTTCAGTAATATTTTTCCCAAAGTTATTCTGTTTTTCCTGCACAAGTTGAACCCGGAAGACTAATGCGAGGAGAGCTGAAGGAAAAGACGTAAAAATAAAATGTGATCAGACAGTAAACAGGACTCTGCTTTGATTTACCAGCCGAAACAAAGTCGGTGGGGAAAAAAAAGGAAGATTTGTGAGGTTGTTCTGGAGGTTAGAGTGGATTTCTGGGAGTCATCAAGCATAAATATCAGAACATAACATAAAAAATAAATATTCTATAACTGCTGTTTACCAGCATGATATTAAAAAACCATGAAAGCCTCACACCTTGGCCTTAAATTTGATCAAATGTACAATAAAGACATACAAGCAAGTCATTGTCAACATATAGGAGAAGTTCACAGGCACTAAAAATGCCAGAAAAATAAACCCTGCTGTGGTAAACAGTCGTATTTAAGGCTCCATCTAAAAACACATGTCATAAATAGAGGTGACAAAGATATCTCTATCACAAAACCTGCAAAACACACAGGACAAGCACACCCTTCTTCTCGTAAGCCGCGTGAGAAACAAAAGGCGTAGTGTGATAGCGCAAATGGCACGCTTCCAGCATCCTCTCCGCGAGCCGCACGACGAAGAGCCGAGTAAATACATTTACACTCGAGGACCCGCGAGCACAGACACAAAGGCTGCAGGAGCCTGTGGGCCGTGGCAGCGAGCTGACCATTACCAAACCGCTCATGTGAGAGGAGATTCTGCTGCGGACCCCCGTCGACTTGTTTTGGCAACAGAGGGCAGGGGGACCGAGTGCTGAGCCAGGACAATATGTTTTTTCAAATGCCCCTCGGCCAATATTTATTTAGCTACAAGCTGGCACGTCTGAGGAGCAGCACGCAGCCAAGACAGGCACACAACCGTGATTTTCAAGATGTTACAAACATCAGGCTCCAATATAATTCTGACCTTGCTAATGTACAATAAATTACAAATGAGTTTTGTGTGCCGTAACTGCTGCAATGCCGCATTTAATGAAGCTCTACGAAGGCCAGCCGGGAAGGCAAAAAGAAAAAAAAAAAAACAAAAACACAAACAAATTGACAATTTAGTTATTTACCAGGAAAAACATATGGAATAAAATAGTTTTCTCAAATAAGAAAGCGGTTAGTGTCTCGCTGTGGCACAATTTAAAAAAAGGCCAGAACAGGACAAGAGAGATTCAATAAAGTCACAGCAGTAATTTTGGTGGCTGGTTGAAGATTGCAAATGATGAAGAGTGAGGTGCAGGATGAAGGCAGAGCTCTGCACGCTGCAGACTGGTGGTAGAAGGGGAAAGTGGGGGAGAGAGGAAGCACGAGAGGGAGAGAGGGCTCTTTATTTATTTCTTTCTAGCCTTTAAAACAGATGGTTCCTTATGTGCCGAGCGGAAGTGTCTGTTAACTCAGTTGGCTCACTCCTGGTGGCTGCCGGCCAATGACAACAACGGGATCGGGGAGTGTGAGCAACAGTGCAGTTTGCTTTCTTCAGATGCTCTGTGAACAGAAGGATGGCAGCCTGCAGATACTGTTGCACGGCCACCCAAGCCTGGCAGAGCGAGCACCCGCACCCATCGCACCTCACGGCGGCACCCGCTCCGCCTCGCTGCTGCAGGCGTCGGTTACAGGACGAACAGAGGCCGAGAGCAAGGGGGGGCGGGGCGAGTTCAGGTTGTTGTGTTAAATACTGAGGTTATTCTACAGATTATGCATCAGATTAATAACTGAAAAGGAAGTTTTTCTCACATGATATTAGTCCAGCATTGGTCCAATGAAGCTCAAATGCTTGTAAGGAGCTAAAAGACATCCCATCCATTTGAAACTCTTTGCATTTTTGCAGGATTATAATAATCTCATTTCAAACAAGATCATGTGGAGGTCAAGAGAAAGTCTTTTTTCTTGTTTTAAATCAACTCTAAAGCCTCAATTCTGCAGACATTCAAGTTAACCTTTGACCCAAAGCAAATTTTTTAATGTTTTGCTGAAAACAAAATAACTTTCTGATACAAACTGCAGTAGCATCATCCCAGATTGGCTCTTGCATGGCTGAAAAACATTTAATATGTGTTTTTAAAGGCTGAGGCCACAACCACAGATCTGAGAAATGAGCCTAAAATAACAAGTGATGAGCTAAACTGAACCTGATCGTTCTCATGAAAACCTCAAGGCTTGTAACTTATCACAGTTTCATCATTAAGAGTGTGATGAAATGTTGGCCTTTATGAGCTGAGTTTTACCCAGAGAAGCAGCAAAGCAGCACGCTTGACCACATTAGGCTGAACAGTTTCACCTGGCTGATGTCGCCAAAGTCCAGGAGATGTTAGAGCTGTTCTGTGGCATCAAAGCTGCATGATTTTAATTAAAGCAAGACCAACAAAACCAGGCATGAAGTTTCCAAACACCGATATTGTGTTTCAGTATATCAGTAGTTTGCAAAACATAAAACACCAACATTAATTTGTGGAATTTGGTTGTTTACTTGGACTCCTCTGTGCAGAATGATGTTTGAGCAGTTTGAGGCTTTGAGGCCTTTCTTTTTCGACCTTCATCTGCTGAAAGGTGAGTTTCTCTGTGCTCCTCTTAAAATTAAACACTTAGATTTAAAGGCAGGATGTGTGACATCAGAACTAGTTTGGAAGTGATCCAACTTTTACAAGTGTGATGTGGAAACTCAGACTGAATGGACTTAACAGTGAAGTAGGAGACTTTTCGTGTCCAGCAGCTAAACTTCGAAAATGAAAAATATTTGCATTTTTATACATTCTGGATTTTTTAATGTGGGAGAAGGAGCAGAGGTAATAATAAAGTTTTTGATTGAGGTAACTGAACTTTTTTGCTGAAAAAGCATATTAGATTAATTCATTATACAAAGTATATCTGGAAGGATCTTTAACTGATAACTGATAATACACAGATATTGCAGAAAGCAGAATTTTTAAGTCCTGATCATTTTAAGTGATTATGTCATTGTTTTCTGTGGAGGACAGTCATTTTCGACCACCACCAACTTGTTAAATGATAGAAATGCAGGATGACTTTTATATGAGGGCGTCCAACAACTGTGTTTCCACCTAGCCCAATGTGTGTTTGCCAGCTAATCCCTAAGAAAACCACCTACTAATGAGAAAGGACAATAAAATTAAACCAAATTTTAAACGAGACAGTGTGTGTGCGCTGTGTGCTACAGTTAGCCAAGTTAGCATAAAACGAATTGACTCACAGAAACAACTCGTTAGGCTAACATTTGTAGCATCCTAGCAGTGTAAAAAAAGAAAGCATTCACAGATGTTCAAACCTTTCATAACAAATTATTTTACAGAACTGGTTTTGTGGTGTTTTTGTTTATCTGCAAAGAAAAGGCATTTCCTTGCATTAACGTTCTTTGTATATTGTTCAGATTTACAGACACAGTGTGTTATATGTACATCTTTGTGCACAACCAAACAGGATCACAAATTAGTCTCTAATAACGTCAATAAGCTCAGTTTTTAATGTTTTTCATGCTGTTTTGATGCATCTTTATGTCTTATCTGGAGCTCTCTGGACTGTCTTTGTGTAGTACAAAAACAGATCCTACCTTGCTCTGTCTGACAGTCAGAATAATTACATTACTCATGCACTCTATATGTCTTCACACCAAGAGGTCCGGGAGGCGTAATCAGCCTATAGGAAACTTGTCTAATTAGCCAGCTGATTAATCAGTATGCTAATTGAACTATATTGATACAGTTCTACGTGTCTGCTTTAGGACCCGGCGAGGGATGAGATCAGATCAGAGCAGCGGGACAGTCGCTATGCTAAAAAGATGCACCCAATGTCTGGCGATATGTTCCTCCACACCGGGGAATAAACACACAGAAACACTTTTCTCTCCGTCCATATGGCTGAGTTTGTAGTGCATCTGGCTCAGCATGACTTATACAGTTACCAACCTACATTTTCCAGTTGTATTCGCACCTCACGACGCCGCGCGCAAAGTGAAAATTAAAGGCAGAAGGCTTGTGTTACGGGAATAATTAAACGGAGGCCAAGTGAAGTCACACTCCTCGTGGCAAACGCGCTCCAACCCTCAATTACTCGCAGTGAACAAAGCAATTAAAAAGGTCTGTCCTATGGAGTTACCTGGGACTGGATACTGGGCTGTCTATAGAGAAACCCCCAGGGGCCTCAGGAGCTCCGCTAGCCAGGTCCACAGGTTGGTAATTACTATTGATCAACTGGCATTAGAGCATGTGAAGAGACATTGTTATTTTTGCCAGCTCTCTATTTTAAGGTGTCCTCTGCAACAGCGGGGTTGCTTGGTGGATGATGGTCTGACAGAAACAAGCTAAGACAGAAAGGTGGACTGATGTCTGTAGTTTTTTTATTGTTCTGATAACTAGTTCTCATTGGTATGTACAAAATGTCTAAATATTTTCTTTGATTATTGTCTGTTTTATAAAACTAATGTCCATCTTCTAGGGTTTTGCAAAACCAAGTTTAGGTGTAAAGTTTGGTTTATGGTTTGGGTTCAGGTTAACGTAGGTTCAGGTGAAATCTGCCTTCCTGTAAGTTTCTAATGAAGAAATACAACCGCAATCCTCGATGAGATGTTTGCTTTACAAGATTGAAGATAGAAAGCTGTTTATCTTTTTATTCTGCAACAATACTGACAGACAAGAACATCAGTATTATTACATTAAATCCAGATTTTTAAAGAGGTGATGGTAATTTCCAATCATATTTCTGGTAACAAAATCAGGTAAGTGAGGCCATAACACTGTTTATTCCAAACTCTTACCAAATGGTTTACGTGCCTAAACCCAACCGAACCTCAAGTCGGGAAATTTACAGTTTGAACAGAATAATCGTAAAGAACACTGAAGTTTAACATGTTTGTGGTTTGCAGGAACATAAAAAGCCAACTTTACTTCCTGCGGATCATTTTTTACTGGGAAGCAACTGGTCTCCAGCATGAGTCAGACATGCCACATGCCTCCATCCAAACCTCCATGCCTTTTCATTGCTCCGAAAGGACACGCTGCTTCCTGCATTGGCAGCGTACGTTGGCATTGCACATAAATCGTGAGGCGAGAAATCATCCTATATGGATGAAAACTCGTGGGGATGCTGGACTGGACGAAGATACTAGGAATGAACCGACATCTCTAACAATGAGGAGTTAACTTCCTGTGTGAGCTTCCTCTCACACATCAGTGTCTGTTTAATAAACAACAACTACAGAACACAAAAAAACACACACACACACACAATGCTCTCTTATTAGCTCTGCAGCATGTTATCCTTCAACAGATTCATTTACACACACACACACATATACACATCTATTTCCATTCTCTCCAAGAAGGGCGGCGACCTCAGGACAGGGTACAACCCGTCACCACCACGATGCCACCCACGCCTGTCCACACACACACGCTCAAACACACACACGCCACCCCCTCACACACTTGATTGATTTAGATTGATTGTCCCAGTGTCATGTTTAGTCCCGAGCCAGACCGAGTCACCGCCGGATCGCACCGATGATGTTTACTCCGTTTGACTCCTTGACAGAGCCATTGTCTCATTCACACTCCCTCCTGAGTTATTTTTCTCTCCGTCGCCCACTTCCTCTTTTTTCTCCCCCCTTCGTTCGCTCTCTCTTTCTCTCTCTGCCTTTCGTGTTGCCTCACTTTCCTCACTTTGCTGCCTTCACCCCTCTCCTGCAGCTATTCTTAGCTGGGAGCTGTATGCAGAAACTGTCTTCACCTCACAAACAAAAACCTTGAGGGAAGAGTGATTAGAATACAGGTTTGTACCTTCAAGCACTGAATTTTCTTCTTAGAGACACTAGAAGTCCGTCCAAAAAGTGCCGGTACTCCGGGTCCTTGGAGGCCTTTCAAAGTTTAATGTGCTGTAATTGAGACTTCGACAGAGGATCTAAAGAGTCTTCTAAGATATGAACCTTCAGTGTCAAGCACACCGCCATTTTAGGCTCGACTTAACAAGGTTTCTTCTTCAGATGTTGCCTTTTTATTCAAAAACATAACTTTCGGGGTATCCTGTTTGAATGTTACATTAAAATAGGATGTCCAATTTGTTTTATATCATATTTGAAAGGCTCCAATTTTGTGAAAAAGGGCTTTTTAATTTAAAAAAGCTTATTAAACAGACATCCAAAAACCTAGATCTAAGCATTATTTTGTACTGAGTTTAAGCCGTCTGACCTTCATCAGTGGAGAAAGGTCTGATAGACCAAAAGCTCTAGAGAAAAAGCTAAGTTTGCAGAAATTTAGTTGACTTATAATGCTTAAACATTAGCAAAAATTTAACCGCATCAAGCATTGATTATCCTTCATTATCTATATCAGAAAAACTACCAAACAAACCTGTAGGTGTGATTTTTGTGGCATGAATGAACTTTTAAACTCAAATTTTAAGCCAGCATGAACAAGAAGAACTTAATAAATACTAACATAAACATTTCCATGTCACCTGTTCATCTTCCACCTACCGATGAAGATCGTGTAAAACGATCAAACTTCAAAAATGGCTGCTAAAAATGGGCTAATGTGGAGCTGTTGTGTAACCTTTGTAACAAGGTCAGGAATTAAATAAGACCTCTAAATTATCTTACAGAAAAGAAATGTTCTCATGAATAATTAAAAAAAAAAGAATAGAAAAAGAACACATTTGTTGTTACGGTCAAGACCGAAGCTAGAAAATATTTACCGAGGCTACTTTCCTGTTAAACATCAACACATCAATCAGGAAACAGAAATTAATTTCTTGAATATCAGATGGACTCAGAAGCAGCAAAACAGCTCTGTGTCTGTTCTGATGTAAGTGTGTGTGAGTGTATGAGTGTGTGTGTGTGTGTGTGTGAGGACATGGCTAACGAAATCAAGCCCTCCAAGGAAAAAAAAAAAAAAAAAAAAACAGGCTTGACTTTAACAATCCTCGGCTTAATTCTCATTGAAGCCCTAAATTGACATGTCTCCCTTATGATCTTGACATATTATTAAGATTTAATGGTGGAATTATGATCATTAAAACAACATGACTGATACAGGGGGCAGATGATGAGCTATTCATTTAACCTACTCTTCCTGTAATAATATTGAAACAGACAGTCTGCCAGTTATTAGATCATAATTAGCTGGTGCAATCTGTACAGAAACCGAGGAAATGACGCCAAGTTAGCGGCACGGCGGCACGGCGTGCTCTGCCTCGTTGCAGCCGTTTCCAGTCAGATTCATGACAACTAACTGTACAGCGGAGGAGTTCGTGTACGAATACGGAGGATTATAATGAGCCGTTTTGTGGTTAATGTAAATAACTGGCACTGTTGTAATAATAGCGCTGCCATTTAAACATCAGGCCTCGTCTGGACTGACATGACGAGCGTGTTTGTGTTGTTGTTGTTGTTGTTGTTGTTGTTGTTGTTGTTGTTGTTGCGTCGAAACCAAGAAAAGCCCCTTTTGTCCGTTTTCCGTTTCTTTCATTCCCTCTGTTTCTCAAGCTTCCCACACATTCAATAAACACATGAAGCTCTGTGCTTTTCATGCATGGCTGCCTAACACACCCTGGCTCTCTGATTTCCATAAAGTGTGTGTGCATGCTTGTGTGTGTGTGTGTGTGTTCGCCAACATCAACTGTGCCAGTTTAGTGATGAAAAATCTGCACCCTCAGCTGTTTTTTCCCTTTGCACAGAGGAGAGAGAAAGCACACCACACTGTAGGCGTCCCTCTCTGCTGCAGCTCCCGCCTCCGGCTTTTCTCCAGGTAGCATTCGCCAAAGTTGCCCTATTAATAAGCAACATATTTGATTTTCAATGTGAAACGCGTCGTCTCAGGCCCCCTAAAAAAGCATGAGATGAGAGATGTGTGGTCGGGGCAGAATTATTCAGAGGATTCGGGGGAGTGTGGGAGACGTGTCACGCCGCCCTGGGGCGAACAACATGCTTTGGGTGGGTGAGAACGTGGAGTTGAGAACGCGGCGCTCAGACGCCCCAGCTGAGCATGAAGCTGAGAACACCGAATCCTGCGTTTAGGTTTCATTTTCCTTGCAACAACAAGAGCTGTTTGCCAGATAAAATTCATTGAACCTTAAAAAAAAAAGTTTTTTTCTAATCAAAATAGATTTAAAACGTTTATTAGCTAACACCAGGTTTATTTTGACATCAAAACAAGCTTTGACATTCATAACTGCTCAAAAACACACCTGTCACCTGTCTGAAGTTTAATAATTAACACGTTTTATCTTGTTTGTTGAAGCCAAATGCAAAGAGAAATGTCAATACAAGTTGATGTTTTCAGGCAGTTGCACGCTGTAACAGTTATTTGCATTCTTACTTTTTAACTTTGCATTACCTCCCCTGCCTTAATTCTTTATGCTAAGCTAATCACGTAATCTCCGTATTTAAAAGTGCAGTGAGGAATTGATACAGAAAAGCATTTCACCAGAGTAAAAAACAGAGTAACTGCTTCTTAACATATTATTTGCTGTATCTACTAGCTACCATT
>JAPZDZ010000025.1:3438227-3449517 GCA_029783805.1 Acanthurus tennentii
CTGAATTTAGACAATTAAAGTACTAAAAAATGTCCATGTCAACAGATTATTTTCTGCAGAGCTGGTGTACAGTAGGGTGTTTGATAATTCTGTGAATACTTTCTGCTGAACTTGTTATAAATGGAAGTAAAACACTGGTTCGTTCTCAGTGTGTCAAATGAAGCTGTCAGACCGCATGCATTATTGAAAGGTTAGCTTTAGGCTACCGCAGCTACGCACTGATTTATATTTGGAGGAGAAAGTTTCATTTTTTGGTTGTCAACAGTGTGAGAAAACATGCAAACAGCTGCAGAGATTTGACACTGGAGGACGTGTTGGATTGGATGTGAGAAACAGAATCAGATGTGTCCTCAAAGAGAAGGAGACAAAGGGAAGATACAAACCAGACCAGACCCTCGCTGTGCGTTTTCAGGCCGGGCAGGCTGATAACGGCCGAGCTTTGTGATCTTTATTCATCGAGAAACAGTTTTATCCCACACCCTGAGCTGGAGGAGTTATAGTCTGAGAGCCGTGCCAGAGAATTGTCTCAGATAGAAGATAATTTCTCTCTGGGATGGATTTGATTTGGGTGGGAGATGTTTTATTATGGCACCGGATAATCTGTCGGATTCTGCTGCATTTTAGATTTTGGATGAGCATTTTTCCCCACTGCATTTTCTCTCCATGCCTTGAAAAAAGAAACTCAATAGCAGCCCTCCAGATAACATGCACCGTCTTTGTCAGTTGGTGTTGTGAAGGCAAAACTTCCAAGTTGCCTTTTTCTATTATTGGATTAAAAAACAAACATCACATAGATTATAAGGACTCAGACAAACACTGGGGAGCACCAGTCTGGGGAATACTAAACATATTGTACCGTTCTGGATCTGGTTTTCAATACCTGTGTGTCTAAATAGAGTAAATATACGGCAGCACAATGTAATCTGGAGCTACTGATGCCCATAGAAAACCTAGAAATCCCTTGATGATCAGACATTGATCCAACGTGTCGATATAGCGAGGAGTAGAGCTACCATTCAGAAAACGCTCTGAGGCTCCTGTGAACGCAGCATCATGTTGACTGCAGATAGATCCTGTCAGCAGTATCAGCGGCTGAGATCAGAGAGGCAACATGCAGCCTCATCAGAGGCAATCATCGCCGGATATGTGCTCCTGGTTTCCTGCCAGGCCTGATTTTTAACTCTGCATGGACGTGGGTCAACATTAACTGCCCTCGCATCAACTGCCCATTGCCCACTACGGGTCCAATCAGCCTCAGGCCACATGCTAATAGAATCAGTTACCAAGGAGGTTAACGGGAGGTGAAAAGTGAAGCTGCCCAATTAGTTAAATATCTTTCGTCTTGTAGTATCAAAATCCTTTAAAGAGCGCCGGCGTCCTGCGTTGTTTAGTGTTTCCTGATGTGTTCAGACTTCAGCTGAGATGCATCCTGTGTTTTATTCCATGCAGACAGGGAAAAAAAACAAGAAGCTACACAGGACAAATTAAAAGACCAACAGCTTGAATGTAATAAAGTGAAATGTGTGAGGAAGAGCTTTTTGTTTCTGTGTATAATGTAATATTAATAGCATGTGTTAAAATTTGTTAGCAGGGCAGCTATTTGCTCTAGAAATTACTATTTTTTCATAGCAGAGTGCTAAACCCAAAGGAGGAAAAAAAACAAAAGCATAAAACAAACATGATATTGTGGATCTGCATGGGGTTGATGGAGTCGTTGATGAACATAATTATAAATGATGTGAGGCGGAAGCTGTAAACAAGCCGCAGGTATTACAAAACATTTCAGCTGTTAAAGGATAGAGCAGGTGTCGTCCCATATTTCCCTAATTGTCATCAAATCCAGTGAAAAAGGACAAAAAGTAACAACATTTTGTTCTTTTCTCAATATTTTCTGACCTCTTAACCTTAAATGTTTCACTACCTGGCTAGCACATTAAGTGATGTTGAAAAAAGCTCAGTTATTTCTTTAAGAAGCTGGACACTGTAGTTTGTTTTTTTGTTTTTTTTTTAGCAAAAGTGACTCAAACTGTTAATTTGTTGGGATCTATTTTCAGTGGATGAATACACTCTTGATTTGATTGTGCAAGTTTGAGCCCGAAAGACCTAAACAGCCGTCAGGGGCTAAAAGCTGCTCTCGTTTTAATGTTTAATAACTTTTGAATCGCTCATGCATTCAACTTACTTTGCAGTTCTTTAGCTTGTTTGACATATGTCTTGTTTGCTGAGGTTGTATCATAAAAAATGGCTGTTACTTGCTTAAAAGAAATTAAAAAGTCATGATAGTCAAAGTGCCTACAGTCTTCGTGGTGAAAGCAGCAGGTTGGTGTGTAAAAGTTAAGATAAGTTAACATTAATCTACAGTGCTCTTGCTCATCACACTGCAGGAACGTGTCACCCTGTGCAGCAGTGTCTCTCACTGCTATGTTTTTTTTAATATTTTTGACAACAGTGGAGCTCTATGACACAGAGCTTTATCAAGCTAACTCAACCTTTGGCTCCACAGACAACATTTATGAGAAGGTTCGGCTCCTTGCTGTTCTTTTTACAGGTTCTGTTGACAGTAGAAAGAGATCGAGAACATCTCCAGCTGTCTCCTTTAACACTTCTATAATCAGCCCTGTTCTTGAGCCAAGTATTTCTCATATATTTTCATAATTAAAACAAATGTGTGATGGTGCATGATTAAGTGAGCGACTGCTGGATCTGCTGACTGCAGTTAGCAGCAGAGGGATAAGGGGAGGCTTTGCCAGCGTCTTGTGTACAAACAAATCAAAGTTTTATCGACGTTTGTGGCAACTCCTGCTGGTTGCCAATAGAGTTTTATAAATGCGACCGATTACTCACAGTCTCTGTAAATGGGCTTTTAGACACTTTCTTTTGATCACTTATAATCTCTGCTGCTGCACATTGTGTTTGCTTTGCCTCATTATCCCAACTCGCCCCTGCAACACTCAGACAGGTTTTACCATGCACAGCGTCTGACCCGAGTGCAGCTCAGAACAAGGTGGCAGATTGTTTTTTTATTGAATCTGACATTTTTTTTGCACTCAGACATCATCTGCTGTGGGTTGCAAACAGCTTTTCAACACATTTTGCATCAAGGACGACTTTAGAGGAGTGTGTGAATTTACTGTGTCATCCTTGAAGATGCATTATAAGCGTCTCCTCGGCTGACAACAAGCTGAAGTAAACTCTCTCAGTCTCCTGTTTTGCAGCGGGAGATATAAAGTGTCTGGCTAATTGATGTTTGCATAATATGGATTTTCTTTGTTAAAGGCACACAGGAGTTTTCAAATGGCACCATTGATTTCCAATGATTGTTACAAATGTAACTACAGAATGTTTGCTAATTCTGCGCCTCAATCAATTCGCGGCCTGTGCAATTATGTCTTGTTTTGTTTTTAAATTATACAGGCCAGAACCAAAAGTGCAGTCTAACTAATGTCTTACCCCTTTTTTCTCAGTTTTTCTTATGTAATGAAGCAATTTACTCCAGAGAGTTCTGTCCTTCAGGGAGTTAACTCTGAAGCTCAAAGGCTGATTGGTTCATATGTTTCATGTTGTAATTTGAGCCTGTTTGTTTGTGTCTCAGGTCCTTGGGGAAGATGTATGGGCAGCGACTGTGGCCCAGGTGGCAGCCAGAGCCGGGCAGTCTGGTGTGCCCATGTGGACGGCTGGACGACCCTTCACACCAACTGTGACCAGAGCCAGCGTCCGTCCAACCAGAGAAACTGTTTCCGTGTGTGTGACTGGCACAAGGACCTGTATGACTGGAAACTGGGTGCCTGGAACGAGTGCGTGCCAGTTTCAGCAAGGACCTTTGGGGCCCCTCGGCCGTTCACATGCAGTGGAGGCGAGGAGGGCATTCAGACCCGTGAGGTGGGCTGCTTGCTCAAGTCAGATGGGTCTCCAGCAGAGGATGCCATCTGTGAGTACTTTGAGCCCAAGCCTCGCCTGGAGCAGGCATGTTTGATCCCGTGCCCTCAGGATTGTGTGGTATCCGAGTATTCGCCATGGACGTCCTGCTCCAAAACGTGTGGAACAGGCCTGAGGAACAGGGTGCGAAGTGTCCTGGTCCCTCCACTTTTTGGAGGCTCAGTTTGTCCCAACCTAACTGAGTTCCAGTCTTGTAAACCGGGGCCTTGCACAGGTCCGGAGGGCATGTACAGTCTCAGGGTCGGACCGTGGAGCCCCTGCGCCCTCCCGCAGACTCGGACAGAACGCCAAGTGAAGCGCAGGAAAGGAAAAGGCCAGGGGCTCAGGGAGAGAGCGGGAGTAAAAGATCCAGAGACCAGAGAGCTTATCCAGAAGAAACGGACCAGGAATCGCCTTAACCGGCAGGAGAGTCCATTCTGGGACATCCAGGTGGGCTACCAGACCCGGGACGTGACCTGCATACACAGGAACGGGAGCACTGTGGGACGCAAGTGAGTGGCATCTTTGTTTTATTAATGTGACAGAAAAGTTAAAATGTTTTAACTCCATCAGAACTATTTTTTTAAGTTTTTGCAGAGATACAGAGGTCTATTTATTTGATTTGTGCCCAATTTTTGAGTTTTTTCTCTATTTTTAAGCATTTAATATCAGTTTTTCGTTCTATATCCTTTTGTCAGCAAGTCTAAGTTTTACATGTAGGTGTACTGTCCTTAGTCAGTGTGTCTCTAACAGCTGAACATGATGCTAAATTTGTCCTCTTAAAAGTTTTTTCATCTCCCTGTCAGGAGGTGACACACAGAGGAGGATGTTTATCGGCTGCGTCTTTGTCACCGCCGCGCCGTCAAAGCAATGAGGCACAACCGCCACAGTGCTTTTGATGTCAGCTTTTAAGGATGAAAGTGTCAAAGCGACTCAGTTTAAGACATGAGATCAATCTTAGCCATGATTCTTTTTTTTTTTTGTGGCACTTTTTCAAAATAAGGCAATTTTCTGGGTTTTTTGTCGTCTGGTTTTTTGAATGCATGGTAATGATATGTTCCAAAGAAGGCAAACAAGTTAAGTGTCACTCAAAATGTTTTGCTTGCTAAGCCATGAAGTCAGATTGCTACAGTAAATCCTTTAAAATAAATAGTGGAGGGGAGGATTGTTTTCCCTTCAGATAAAGGTTACAGTTTCAAGGGTGTTAGAAGCTCAGTTTGGAGCAAAAATAACAGATACCATCAGTTAAATGTGCTAAACTTTTGAGATGAAAGTTCTCCAAAGCTAAACTGTCTGCATGCCTCTGCAGTGCAACAGAGTAACAAAGGTCACATTGAGATTTTAGAGTCAATTTTGTGAGGAAAAGCTTAAAAAAAGTCAGTAAAGAAAGTGGCCTGAGAGAAGCAGCCAATAAAACAAGTCAGTGATTTTAAACAGCATCATGTAAAAGTGTCCAAAAGGGAAATCCATCAAAGAATCTTTACTGGAATGAGTCATGTCCTTAGTGGACACTTTTATCCAAAATACATGCTGTAACAGTATCAGTGCCTCCATTTGCAGTGTTGTTAAACCCAAGTGGGATCGAACCTCTGACCCCGACGTTATTGTTATTGCTGTGAGCTACAGAGTCACTCCGAATGGAATAAAGATGGATCTGTATTTCCTGCTGGTTTCTTAGCAAAAGTCTCGACCTAAAATAAACTCCCAGCAGAGAACAGATTTGATAGAAAGGCAACGTAAACACTTACAGGAGTCAGACAGGAAAAATAACTTTTCACTGACCGGTTAATTTGAGAGTTATTACTCAGTATAACCAGTGACCCCATTTAAACTGAATGACTTCATGTGTCTTGGTAAGATTAGATAGTTGTCCCATTTATCTGAAAGCCACATTTTAATGTAGACAAATAAAGTGAGAGTTAGTGGAACTTGAAATTTGAATCGATTTTGAATTCTTGGGATCATAAATGGATTCAAAATCGATTCCAAAGGATTCTTGATTAGAAGTGATTTTTAATTCTTGCTCCGGTGAACTGTTTGTCAAACCATCCACTGAAAAAAACAACATAAAACAAGGCTATCAAGATAAAATTTGTTTTAAAAGTCTGCAGCATTGATTAACAAATTAATGAATTTAAAAGCAACAAAATGAGGTGAAGCGCTCTGCTGTGATCACTGCTCTTTGTTCATGGTAATCTCTGAGTGACAATAATAATAAAACAATCAAGTTTGTCTCACAAAGGTCAGATTTTGTCATAAAATCAAAAACAAGAAAGCTTTTTTCAAAGATAAATTGTTGAAATTTATAAGATAACTTCAGTGTTCTGCTCTGAGGAGTTTCGTTGTCCGTCCATCAACTTCACGCTAATAACAAACATCTAGACAAACCCTTTCTGACCTTTCAGCATAGATTCTGGATCACAGAAGATAAAAACTGAGATTCTCATGTGAATCGATTTTGTTTCACACTTCAGCAGTGATTGAGGTTACAGCGAGGTTTGGGTTCAGCTGAACATCTCAGAAAATGACTTTTGGAGGTTTTAGAGTGAGAAATGTTTTAAAAATCACCTTTCTACTGTTTTGAGGAACATTTTATCCAGATTTTAAAAAAGTTTACATCAGTCCATCCCATGAAAACACATCTGAGGTCCCTCTTCAGTAACCTTATACAGTTTAGCTTGAATTCGTTTTAATTAATATTTTGAAGTGGAACCAAAATGACCCTTCCAGCAGTTTTATTTCATAAACACATACAGTCTTGCAAGAGGACGTAACTTGCTGTTCTAGTGTTTATTTAATTTGAGTGGGACAGCAGTGATTTTTATTGGCTAAGGTTAAAATATTATATTAACTAATCAGCTAAAGTGTTGAAGTTATTCTTCTTCAGCTGGTTTTTGGCAGTAACCAAGCAGCTTTGTAGGCTTAAAGTCATCCCTTAGACTGCAGAATGATGGATTAAAAAAATTTGCAACTTCTATTGTTGAGTTTAATGATATATAAATGTTTTAAACTGGGATTTGTGGACTATTTGTCAGATTTTGAAATCTTTTTGGTGTCCAAAAGGCCAAACAGACTGATGGCTTTTGAAAATTTATCGTGATTTTCATAAAAAAAAAAGTGGAATTTTAAAACAAACTGCTAAATTCAGAGTTTCTCCACTTTGTCCTTAAAGAGTTTGAGCATCTTTCTCTAACAAATTAAACTGATATCATTGTCAACAAGAAGCATATTAATTCTTTGGTGATTATCCACTTTTTAGTTTGTTGGCATGTGGATGTTGTCAGTGACTTAATCCGACAAAATAAGAAAGAAGCATCAAGTGGTTATCAGTGAATTCTGGTTCTTGTCACAACATGTATCGATGTGGTTCATAGTGTCCATGTCAGAGGACTGTGAGATAATCAGCGTTTCCTCTTAATATTTCTGTCGATCCATCATCTTTCTTCCTCTCCCTCGACTGACTGTAGCTGAAAATGTCACCGCTGTTCCCCAGAAACTTGGATATGGGGCTTTCACGAGGTCTCTAATCTCCAGGAAGGAATCAGTGACAGTGTCAGTGGAGCAAGCCGGCGTTCATATCCGATATCCATCACATGCCACTGTATTCCAGGATTTGATCAATTATGTACTAAATCTATTCATTAATGCTTTGTTGGCGCCGAGTTCTCAGCAGTGACTGGGATCAAATATTTCAAAGGAACCATGAAAACAACTCACATGCCCCTAGGAGCATAAATATTAATCCTTGACTTGTTTATTTCTTGTTCTGAAATATTCATAGTTGTTTTTGCCACTTTCGGAAAAGTGGAACAAACTTCCCAGTGAAGCAATAACCCAGTCAAATCCTAGCCAGACGCTCTCCGAACATCTTGCTCCCTTCATTTCCAATTTTGTTTGATGAACATCTGTCTTTGGGTCTTTGCTTTCTCCGCAGTGCTCGACGTGTCCCAAACAGGCCACTTCCAGTCTTCTGCTTGTGTCCTATTAATCCAACTTGAATCATGATTTTTTTGGATTTTTTTCGCTGCTGATGTGCCACTGAAAGGGATTTATCTCATTACATCACTGCATGTCATGCCGATGGTCCCACACGGTGCCATAAATTTTGTTTTGTTTTAATACCATTTTTGCTACACGCTGTTCAGATGGATGTAGTTCAAGTAATGAGTCACAAATATATGATATAACTTCCCGACTGCTTGCTGTTTTAGTCTGAAAGCTCCCGGAGTCCATTGCTGCAAGCTACTGTGTAAAACCTACAGGCTTAAAAATGAACATTTTTTCAGACATCATCTTACTTATTTAAATAGAGAATGATTGTGTCCTCATTCTGTCTGAATGACTGAGAAGAAGAAATAATGACTTCTTTTTTGCAACTTTGAAAATCTCCGCGAAAAATGCTCGGGCACGAACACAACAAACGGCAAAGAATCAAAGCTTCCAGTCGCGGGCGAAAATGGGTCATTGGCTGCATTAGGGGGCTTTTTTAGAACACAAGTTCTATCTGAGAGAGGAAATCGAGCCTTCGACCTCAGTGCGTCGCATTCACGCTTTTTAAATTCCTCATTGTTTTGCTCTGATGCAAAATGAGCCGAACACACCAAGCGTGTTTGGCAGAAAAACAAAACCGTGATTTTTCACGGTGTCACTTCAGTAGCACTTCAAAGAGTGCAGAGGTGTTTTAATCTGCAAAGACTCACGAGTTAAAAGAAGGAAAAAAATTTTTTTAAAAAAATAGCAGCTCACACGAAGCTCATACATTTCCTCATTTGTACCAAAAGTCTTGAGTAGCTGGAGGTGAAGTGTGGTGGCAACGTCTAAATGAGGGGTTTCTAAATGAAGCAGAGCTGTAATTAGCACTAATAGCTCGTCAGCTGCATCGCCTCAAGGGGAAAGACAACCGAACTGAGAAGCAGAAAGCAGTCGGCTTTAGTTAGAACAAATTTCTAATGATTCGGTTGGGCCCCCAAAGAGATCGGTTTATTCATTACATCTAAATACTGTTAAGATGATCAAAAGGTGTGTGTGAGCGATTGATCAGAGGTTGCTCTCGTTGTCTTAGGAACTTCTGGATTCACACACACACACCACTTCTGTTTTTACTCCTTATGTGAAGCTGATTATGCAGTGTGTATGCTAATGAGAGCAGCTAATGATAAAATGTCACACCAGTCAAGGGCAGAAAGTCGAGCTTTGCGCACCACTTGTAGTGTCACATATCTGTTGCTGCGACGCGTTCAAAGACCAAACACCGTGGGTTTAAGGCGTCCTGGCAGGTTGGCATTAAAAGTGACAGTGAGAAGTGACTTAATGATTTAACGTCGGCATAATGAGGCGTCGGTGAACTGCACACTGTGTGACTTTAACATAAATATGCTCTGTGATCAGCTGATGTCAGAGGGAAACGCGCGTATCAAAGGAAGTTCCTTTGAAGAGTTGCAACGCTGTTTTTGATTACTGTTTCTATTTTACTTCCAAACTTAAAATTTGTCACTTGGTCAATGCGCAAAACATCAAACATCATCAGATTTGATGAGCTAAGCTGCC
Source organism: Acanthurus tennentii (assembly GCA_029783805.1). Classification (NCBI taxonomy): domain Eukaryota; kingdom Metazoa; phylum Chordata; class Actinopteri; order Acanthuriformes; family Acanthuridae; genus Acanthurus; species Acanthurus tennentii. The sequence continues at coordinate 3,447,690 of JAPZDZ010000025.1, forward strand.
AAACATTTGCCCGTTTTTCTCGCTTCTGTGTTTTATTTGCTTTTGTTCCGGCAGGACGAGGTTGTAAACACTGTGAAGGATGAACGTTAACACTGTGATCACAAGAATGAGTTTTTTCGTCTTATTGATTTAATAACACACTTGTTTGCCTCCTTCCAAAAACTTTTATCACAAGATTGTTATTCCTCTGATATCTGCAGAGGCAAGCATTAGCTTAGCTTAGCATAGCATAAATACTTGAAGCAAGGGGGAAATCACTAGTGTGACTCTGTCAAGAGATAAATTAATCTGTCTACCAGCGCGTTTAAAGCTCACTAATTAACACGTTATATCTTAGTTGTTTTAATTTAGAAAAAAACACAAGACTCTGAACTCCTTAGCTGAGTTCATCTACAAGGTCTCGATTACAAGCGTTCACTGTTTTCCTTTGCCTGTCTTATTTCTGTTCTGAACAAAGAAAACTGTTGTATTTTAACATACAAATCTTTCTTTGTGTGGCTCTGCTTCTCCTTTTTTAGTCAGAATGACTGAGATGAATCCCCCAAGATCAATAACAAAGCCATGCAGACACTTTTTCTTTCTACTTCTTGTCTTGTAGAAATTTCTGTCCTTTAATGTCCAGAACAAAGCGCTCCAAATGTTTTACTCTGCTTCTGCATCGTCTGCTGGTTTTGTAATACAAATGAGGCCAAAAAAAGAATGACTGAACAAATGCAAAAGCATTTGACGATCAGTGAAAAGTGAGGAAAAAGAAGTAACACAAAGTCACTGATGAGAGGCATGACCTTGTCTCCCTATAAGCCTCCTGATTTGAATTGTTGCCGCACAGGTGATGATATCAGGTGATGGTATTGACCTTCATTATTCACTTAGAAGAGATCCAAGTTGTTATTTTCTCTCTCAAGCCATTAAGTTTTAAACGGGTAATGCATTTACACCTCATCAGGTGCAACTTGACCACTTGTTCCTGGTCATGAAAGATGTCTAGCAAGCTATTTTCTTTGTCTTTCACACTTAAATGGTTGCAGAGTGTGTATGGTATGTGTATGGTATGTGTATGGGTTTGTGTACGAATGTGTTTAGCTGTGACTTTTGTAACGATGTGATGAAATACTGTGTGATTCTGCTGCAAGCTGATTTCTCCACGGTCCTCTTTATCCCCTCCCAGCCTCTGCACTCCACGGGACCTGCCGCTGACCGTCCAGTCCTGCGTCCTTCCCAAAGACTGCAAGGTGACCGACTGGGCCGAATGGGGCCCCTGCACGAAAACCTGCGTGGACCCCGAGTCCCCCAGAGGCAATCGCACTCGCAGCAGACAGGTGCTCCAGTTCCCGGTGGGCGAGGGGGCAGACTGCCCGCCGCTGGAGGAGTCGGAGTCGTGTGAACCCCAGGGCGAAGGCGTGCCGCCCTGCGCAACGTGAGTTCCCCCTGATGACGGGGGAGGGAGATTGGAAGCACAGCGGGGGGGATTTCAGTGAAGGTGTACGAGTGTTTCAGAGCGTTGCATGCAGCAGCCACTCGTGTTTCTCACAATTGCATGTTGGCTTGTGATTACACCCTCCCCCTTTGGTTACTGCACTTTTTGTGCGTGTTTGTATGTATGTGTGTGTGCGTGTGGGTGTGTGCGTGTGTGTGTGTGTGTATGCGTGTGTGTGTGTGTGTGTGAAGTTCCTGCTACAGTACGAAACACACCACAGGGATGAAGCTCAGGCAAAAATAGAGTGAAATCAATGTGTTTGGTATTCAACCTGGCTGAGGCTGTGCACGCTTCCTGTTTACTTCCCTTTACTCATATCACCAAGCTAATTTGCTCTCTTGGGTGGCCTGT
>JAPZDZ010000025.1:3478007-3489703 GCA_029783805.1 Acanthurus tennentii
GCACACACACACAAACACACAGATGCTGACTGTCAAAGCCCCACAGAAAGGAGAGACACAACAGAGACAAATATGTCAGCGCCTCCGGCTTGGGCTGCTATCAACCTATCGAGAAAGCTGCTGTGTAAAAAAAAAACAAACAAAAAAAAACAATAACGTCTGCTTATTGGTTCTGACAGTCTGTGTGCTGACTGGTAACAAATGTGTGTTGGTATAATCACATTGATGCTGTGGAATTTGTGGAGGAAAAAAAGGGAGAAACTGAATGATTCATGGTTGCGATGTTCGACAGTCGCTGTATTAAGCCCCAGTCAATCATCTCCCTGCCGTGTTTGCTACTGAACGTCGTGTTTACTCCCTGTTTTTGACTGATAGATTAGCTGAAAAACCCCTCAAGAAGGAGGCCAGAGACGCCACTGAAAGGGTCCTTGAAAACCTGCTCCTGTTTTATGCCAAATTAAACAAATGATGTTCTTGTTTTGTAGTCTGTAATTTTGATAATGAAATTAATTAGGCCTTATCTTTTCCCAGCAGACCTTGTTTTTTTTTTTTCCGTGTGTGCGTCTGTGTGTTTGTATGCAAGTGTTTGTGTGTGTTCACTCTCAAAACTACTGAAGATTCTTTGCTTCTCTTCATCCTGCTCAACCATCTGCTCACTTCCCGAAAAGAAAAAAAAAAAAAATCAGCCTCTCGCTGAACAGATTACTCAACGCGCTAATAGCAGCAAGCAAAACATAAGCATTAGCCTGGCAGCTCGTTTTAATGTCGTGCTTTGGGACGAGCTCCCGGCGCCGTGATGTGCACGCCCTCGCCACACTACAAACCGTGACATTTAAAGATCATTATGAGATCACGACACTGACTGGAACCAGCAAGTCACTTAAAACCAGATCCCATTACTGGATGGCTCTCTTCATTTCAGAAATCGCATTTATCCTTTATTTTTCCCTAAAAAAAAAAACAATAAAATACGTGTGATGAGTAAAGACAATGATAAAATGACAGTGGGAGAAATGGAGGAAGAACAACAAAATGTATATATAATAAAAGACGCATAAATTAGAGTATTACAACCAGCTTTCACACCCCCACGGACAGAGTCTTCCAGCCAAGCATTGTGCTGTTTGTACTCAAACTGGCTGGTGTTATTGTGCTCCACCAACAAACATGGCCTGTTTTTCTTGAAAACCAGAATGTAATTGAATTTTTAATCATCTGAATTTGGATAATACCCATCATTAGTGGGGCTACAATCTAATTAGTCTGAAAAGGGGGGGAACAAAGGAGATGGTTCTCTCTGAAAAGGGAGAACCTGTTACTGACCTGTATGTAAAGCAATTAAAACCCACGTTTGTCACAAAGAGGGTTTATTGAGGACAAAATCAAGAGTCAGAGCTCCTCAAAGCAAGTTTTTACATCAAAAGAAGACAAAAGAACCCATCTTATATCACTTTATCTACCTAAATCTAAATTTAGACTTCAGGTAGGAAGACTTGAATGCACTCTGTTTTATTTTTTGCAAATAGAGATCTCACAGTCAAACCAAACTCTTACAGATAATCTGCCTGCAGGAAGTGTCCATCCACCCATTCGTTCTTATTCTAAACCAGCAGATCTTATTTGGACTCTATGTGCCAATCGCAGCATGCAGTCTGTGAGCAGTCTAACACATAGACAAACACAGTCACACTTCACAGTCACACCTATGGTTGATTTATGTAAAGCCTCTCGTCTGTAGGTCCTGCGTGTCTTTGCACCTTGAGAGGAAAACAGATCTGATAAAGGAAACTGAGACAGACAGGACAACATGACCTAAACATGACCTAAACCATGACTGAAGAGACTCCTCAGCACCGATGCACTGAGGATTTTTTACCTTTTAGTGTAAAATCACTCTATAATAACAGTCTGATGCATGAACGTGCATGCTCTGCGTCCTTTGGTTTGTGAGCAACAGTTTTTTTTCATGGTAGATACTTGAAAGTCCGTCATAGTCACAAAAAAGCAAAATCTGTTAGATCCCTCCCACCCTGCATCTTCAGCCTTTATCTCCTTCACATGAGGTTTTGTGGCTCTATGAAAACATGATGACTCTTATACTTCTGCTGCTGAGAGATCAGCCATAATTTAGTCGACAAAAAGAAGTCACTTCTCAGCAAAAATGTTTAAAAAAAAAAGTAATTTGTCGTTGTAGTGTCGTACTTGGTATTCAGAACTCGTTCCTCCTCGATCAAAGGCCAAAGTCAAGCTGTGTTTAATAGCTGTCATGTTTTATCTGAACAGGAATATTGTTTAACTGCCCCAAGTTCTTTCAAGAGCTTCCACAAGTGGTAAATTGTAGCTCAGCCTCGGACATTTAACATTTCTGAGTAACAGAGGGAATAAAACAAGGTCAAAGGTTTAATCTCCTCTTTGTCGTTGAGCTCCTGGAGTCATAACGGTCCATCGGGGCTCTGATCCCTCAAGATGTGAAGAGAATCAGGAGAACAGAAGAAACAGACAAACATAGATGTCATGCTGCATTTAAAAAGAAAATAAATTACAGACTCAAGAAAATCTGGTTAAATACAAAAATTTTAAGGTTCAAGCACCATCAGCTGTAATGTTATTGAGATAATATGGATCTTGGATCTTAATTTGTGCTGAAGAACTTAAAAATATCATGATATCTTAATAATTGATCAACAATCTGATTTGGAGAGTAACTCCATGTACTTGATGCTCTGTGTTTGTGAAACTCAGAGCCAACTAGTTTGAGGCAGATAAATATGAACTCAGACTATTAAAAAATTAACTTGCAACAAACCAAAGCAAAAGGTTGTGTTCATTTTGTTTTGCTGACACTCAAATGATTTGGTTCATGAACTGCGGGTCTGACATCAGCCTCCTGCTTATTGGAATGCTAATCTAATAAATTGCTTTTCTCTGTGTTCTGTAAACACTTTGATTGTGCTTAGATGCTGCAGATTTCTGCATGCTGTTTATTTTCGTCTTCACGCTGCCAGTTTCGTCCTCTGTGCCAGTTTCCTCTTGATAACAAGGTTCTCGAGCTCTGCAGACTCTAAACATCATGGAGTTAAAGCAGGTTCATGTATGAAGTGATAAATCCTGGTTAGAATGAGTCTCTGGTGCAGGTTTCTGTTCTGCATTGTCGGGTTCATGGGTTGAATCTGAGCAGCCATGCGTCCTGTCGATGTGGCCTCGAGCCGCACACCTGTTCATTCACTTCTTTATGGACGGGAGCATCAGCTGAAGGCTGGAAATGAAAATGCATCCTCCCCCCGGCTGCATCGGGCAGCTTTTTTATTTTTCCCATGGACCGTTCACTTGTATGAAGACACCAGAGGATTTGTTCCGCTCGAGAGGGATTTAGCTCTGTCTATTGGTATTAAAAATAAATCTCTCCTTGTGTCGCTGTTACATTATTACATTTTCCCTGTGAGGCTCCCTATCACTTTCCTGATAACGCCGCGCTAACGAGTGCTGAACGCCCGGAGGAGAATGCTCGTTCTTAGCAACATTAAACCTGACCCAGATGTTCCCCGTGTCAGCCATAGGATGAAGAAAACATCCAGCTGTGAGACCAACGACGCAGCATCGCAGAGATCAGATTACAAGATGTCTTCCAGCAGGTCTGTGTCGACCTATTTATGTTGGCCTGGTAATATGAACGAGGGTGGCGAGGAGGGGGGGGGCTGAGGTGCTTTAACGACTGGAGATTAACCATAACCCTTGTTCGAAAAACCTCGGCCTGACCCTGGATTCTGTGCCATCAAAAGGATTATCACTCACTGATAGCAGAATCCAGTTAAAACAAGGGAGTTTCTGTCCCGGAGCCGCTCTGCTGGTCGGCCGGCTGCGGCCCCAAAGGAGCTCACGGTTTCCTCAGCAGAGAAGAAATCCATGTAAAACATCCTCATGCAGTCATCTTTCACCGATGCCTGTTGGGGGGGGGGGGGGGTTGACCATCTCGTCTCTGTTTCTTTCAAGCACCGTCAGCCAGATGGCGTATATCAGTCATAAACAGGATGTGATTACCAAGGTTTTCATCAGTTTTTATTGCCCTAGATTGAGCCTGGAATAATTACATTCTGTGATCAAGCAATGCCCAGATGGCTGGTGTGCCAAACAAGTACAGTTGTATTTATTAAAGTTTTAAATCATGATTTACACTCCAGCCGTAACTGTTTTTAATGGCAGTTGAATGCTGACTGTTGAAACATACATGGTGGCCTGTTTGGTGTTTTGCAGTGCGAGTAAATCATCTGTATTTCAGTCGAAGCTGCACCAGAGCTCCCAGAAGTGTTTGCGTTCATGTTTACCGACCCACCTGATTACAGCCTGATGCTGTAAACAGTGAATGCTAAAGATGCTGGAGGGACAAAAGATCTCCAGGTTACTTCGTTCATCTGCACAGAGTGTTTATTCACTTCAGTCCAAGGATAAATCCTCATTTTTCTCTTAAAGTAAAGTAAAGTAATTCATAAGATAAAGTGTTTCTTGCAGTGACCAGTAGGGGTTTCACAGAAGAACCAACTAATCAGGCAGTTACCAGTCAAAAAATCCAGTTGACACTGTGCATATTTGTACAGTAATCATTTATCTTTGGTTTTAGCACTGTGCATCAATAATCTGAGGAACTGGAGCAGACATGGATTTGTTTGAAAAATCATTTTCTGTGTTATAATGTATTAAACAAAGAGAGTTTAAGAGGACTCCTTAAATTAAGGAAGGACTCCTGTTATCCCTTTAAGAAAACTGTTGAGTCAAACGGTATCTTCAGCTCAGACAAACTTGCTGGAAGTTTTGTCCAATCAGATTACAGCTTATTTGTTATTTGTCCTTTGAGGCCATTAAAGACTAGTTCAGCTGTTGCCTTATTGGTCCGACCAACATTAGTGAACCCTGAAATGGTTGTGTATGGACTCTTAAGGCAAAATTGATCATTTTTATTTTTTCCTTTAGTAGTTAATCGACTAGTTGACTTGTTTTTGGATTAGCTGATGACTACTAATATGCAGTGACCTTGCTCTCATAAAAAGTGTATGTTAAATGATCTCTTATCATATACTGGTGTCAGTGAGCGCTGACTAAAACATGTTGCTCTTATCCATGTAAAAATCAATGATCATTGATCAGATATCTTTAGGGGCTCAATGTGCAGTGACTTAAACACAAAGTTTATGTTGCAGTTGCCATAATCACTTCAGTACACGCTGTGTTTAGGTTATTATCACCCCAAGTGCTTATAATCAACATTAGAACTTCATTTAGGTAAGTCAGGGTAACGATGTCCGACCTCTGTGCTGCACAAGATTTATATTTTGGGTGTTTAAATGTGAAAAAGCAACTTCGTGCTGCCAAAATATCAGCCGAAATCATAACTTTGTGTTCAGGTTTTATGTGATCCTTTGAAGGTTCTGAGGCCAAAGCATCAGGGAGGTGTAACCAGTGTTTTTGTTCAGCACCCGGCGATAATAAAAAATCACTTTTCCTCTAGTCTGACACTTCTCCGTGGATTAGACTCAGTCATTTCGGCGAAGTGTTGTCTGAGAGCCGAGTGTCTCCCAGAAATCCACCGAGCAACAATCTACTGCTGTATATCAGCACAGTTCAGTTTATTTGATCTCTGAGGCTGTTGTGTTTGGCTGAATGTGCGAAGGTTTCCCGGCAGTGTTAATCTAAAGCCCCGCTGTGTGTGTTTTTGTTGCCTAGGTGTCCAGAAGGGCCTCGTCCCAGCACGGTGCGACCGTGTCAGCTTCCCTGCAAGAAAGACTGTATTATGACCCCCTTCAGCGACTGGACGCCGTGTCCAGTCACCTGTGACGCAGGTACAGTGGAAAATAAGAGTCAATCACCTGCACAGAGAGAGAAGCTGAAAGAAAATCTTGGTTATTGGTCTTTGGTTTTTTATTTCTGGGCAAGTTTTTTGGTTTACAATAAGCCTCACTTTCACTGTGCGGTTGTTTCTGCTGCCAGATAAGATCTCCTGAGAAAATGAAGCCTCAATCTGCCTTTATCTGCTCTCATGATTCCTTTATTGACTAAATGAATAAAAAAAAAACTCACTTTTTCTCCTTATTTCTTCTTCTCCTCCCCCTCCACTCCAACGCTGACCCCTGCTGCACTTGCTTGTTTGTGCAAAACATTATTTAAACGATGTTCTTACTGCCTATAAAATGAAGATATTTTTTCCTTGACCTCTTCCTAGAACATGCTTCTTCCTTCTCTGCAAGTGATGTTATTCGTGTCTTCATTTAAAGTTTGAAAGTAACGCAGTTTGTTCTGTGTTGCTAACAGCTACAGCTCTGAAGAAAAAAGAAATCAATGCAACTGTTTTCACTTCAACTGCACCAACAATAATACTAATTGTAAAACTGAAAAGATGTTTTGAATTTTAATTCAGCTGTGTTTATTTTTAAGTAGTTTTAAGGCTGATTTTGGTTCTTTTGCGTTTCTTCATTTAGAAAAGAAACATTGTGGTAAGATTTTTGCTGCAATGTTTGGGTTTTATAGTTTTTATGCAAGAGTATCAGATAATAGACATTAATAATCACTGAATATGTTTTGATTTGACTCCCAGCTGAGACATGAACACAGACGCAGGTTTAAATCAATCATGTGGAGGAAAAACAACAGAGGGGGAACCGAATGCAAAGAGCCAAACACATAAAGCAGCACATGCTCTCGTGTCTCATTGCATGTAATTAACATGACAGATCGGCATGTGCGACAACCTTTGGGCCGACCTCTTTTAACACGCCAACTCGCTCGTGGCTACGAGTGTCGTCGAGTGTGTGTCGCAGTGTTGTTTTCATGCTGTGAAAGAAATAACATTGTTCCGATGAGGTCACCTTTGACAGGCAGCCGTCGCCCAGGCTGTCGAGCAGCGGCGAGCGCGTTAAATTGATTTATGACCAGAAATCATTATCGTCCATATTTTGATGACCTCTGCATGTGACACGGCGGCGTAAATCTCCTCGTTCGGAGCGTGCGGCGCTGATGGCTGCGCATTTTAATTTGATGCTGTTGATATCTTCACCTTGTGCAGAGAATTACACCCCACCCACACATAAAGGTTTAAAGCGGAGTTCAAGACTATCCAGAGGCTCATTTCATCTTAATGAACTACTTGAGGGCATCTCCGCACATTTAAATACCATAAATTTAATCTGAGTCAGTTCCGAGGTCTAATGGGATTTTCTACATCATCGTTGTTGGCCTGATATGCCAAGTAATAAGACGTGTGTGTTGTCTACGATAGCTGTCCAATTAGATTTGGCAATAGTGCTCTCTGAGTCCGTTCTTCAAGGACCGTTAACAGGGCAGCCTAGTTCATCATTTTGACGTGTGTCTCATCACCTTTACATTTCTTATTTTAACTCGATAATTGTCCGTGTCTGTTCAGCCGGTAACGTCGTGAAGAGGAAGCAGTCGAGGATGCGTCTCGTCATCCAGCAGCCGTCCAACGGAGGACAGGAATGTCCAGAGGTCCTGGAGGAGGAGAAGGACTGTGAGGTCCCAAAAACCTGTCCAGGATTCAGGTAAAAGCACCACGATGATCAGAGAACACTGATGTCAGGTGGAGGATTTGTACATTTCCACACTTAGATCATTAATCATGGATGACACTTTTGTCTTCCATCATCGCCCTGTAAGAAGAGACTCCCTCTCTTAGTTTCACCTCCATGTCTTCTTCGACCTCCATGTCTGAGCTCCTGAGACAGAGGAAGCAGATGTTATTCATTTCTCTGACTGAGCAGACTCGCAGTTTCCAATCACCACAAACAGAAATACAATAAAAGCCATTAACTCCAAAACTTCTCGCTTAATCACGTAAAGACTCGAACTGCACATGCATGTAATGAGAGCCGTGCAACTCATCTCCTTCTACCTCAGGCCTCGATTTTATCATTTGCCGCCAGTACAGAACATTTACATACTAACTGTATGACTTGTTGCGGTGCATTGTTGGCGTAATAGGAGAGACATTAATGGCTTTGCTGTCCTGATTTATTCCAGGTGGAAAACCCACAAATGGAGGAAATGCCAGCTGGTGCCGTGGTTCCTCAGACAGAACAGCGCTGGAGCTCAGGAGACCTGTGGACCGGGACTTCAAACAAGAGGTATGGAGAACCAATCTCTTCATCTCCTGTCAACCCCCCCCCCCTTCCTGCATCTTCACTGAACCATTCTTAATCACAGTAAATTAAATTTTTGCTCATTGCGCCGCATCTGGAAGCCGGCCACGAGGCGGCAGATGGATGTGCCAAGGTTTAGAGAAAAGGCCAATTTACTGAGAGCACACACATCAAATCCTCCTACTTACAAGCCGCGACACAAACAGAGGCCGACGCTCCTCAAAAACGTCAACAGCAGACTTTTCTCAGTTCCTCTCTCTGGTTATTTTTATTTCTTTTTTTTTGTTGTTGTTGTTGTTTTTTTTGTGTGTTTTTTTTCTCCTGAGTTTTGGAAGGAAATGTGCTCTCGACTCATCATGCGCCTCCTGAGACTTGTTTGACAGTTCGGGTTGTTTCACTGCTGGCTTTTCTTTTCTTTTTTTTTTTTTCACCTCGGGCTCTTTGCACGCAGTTTTAATTGAACGTTTCCTGCTGAAATTTAGGAGGAGATGCTGCACCGTGCCTGCGCCAAACGACAGCCCGGCAGCCTGATCACATGGGCTTCACGCTTAGGTGACAAGTACTCAAACGAGTCGCGTCTCTCTCTCTCTCTCTCTTTAAAGACATATTTCCTGTTGCCGTTTCACAGAGGATGGATGTAGCTTGTAGTCCTGCGAGGCTTTCATAAAAATCCAATTTCAGGAGGTCACGCAGAATGATCAATTTCATTATGTTCCAGCTCCTATAGAGGGACTTTATTAGTGCTTATATTTCTGTTTCTTCTTCTCTGGCATACAGTAATGGATGGAAGAATCAATTTATTCATGAAAATGCTTTATGGTCCTCTTTAGACTTATTCAATGCAGGATTTCAGATTCAGTGCAGCTTCTCATTGATTTGATACCATGTGACATCTGATGTCCAGACCCGTCTGCACTGGCTTTAACCCCTCTGACACTTTTAAATGGAAGAAATCAACTCAAACCAGATGAGACAAACTGTCTTTTCTGCTCTGTGTTTCCTGACGGCGTTTTGTGATGTTTACCTGGACAGAGACTTTCCACAGGGGGAGAACAAACTGTAGCTGCACTGCTAAACACACAAAAAACAACTTCAAGCATGTGCTTCTCTCTCCCTGTTGCACACACACTCACTCACACCAACACACACACACTCTCACAAGATAAGACTCGACCTCACACAACACCAGAGGGAGGCTTTCCAGACCAATAGCAGTGCCCACGGGGGTTTAACCAGAATGTGCTTGGAGATTGATTTCTCTGAGGGAAGAGTCCTGCAGAACGTCTGCGTTCCCAGAAAATGAAATATTGCAGCAACACAAGTAAAAACCCTTTATTAAAAGAACAAAGAATGGAGCTGATGCAAGCCAACATTAATTGACCTGTGGGCTTCAAACCAAGTGCAGCTTTGGATAGAGATGCATTCCAGTCTGCTCTGGTTTTAGTCGTCTCTTTTAGCCCCCAAAGAGATCTAATCTCATCGTGCAGGTCTGATCTGTTCTTTCGTTAACTCTTTAGGTGAAGTTTCTCTATTTAGAGTTATGTTTTTTTACAAGTGCAGAAAGGAGAATAGATCTCTTACTGAAGGGGCACTCAGGTTTAATGTTGTGATCATTTTTAACAAAGATAACTTCCCGAAATGTCAACCTATTCCTTTAAGTAATAACATGTTTGTTTCAAATCCAGATGCAAAATGTTGTAAACTGCCAAAACAATCCAGCATTAAAATTTATGCAGAATATCTTGTTTTATTCTATTTTAGGTACGCATAGACTCAACAGTGTTTAAATGTTATAGTTGCTTCAGATGAAACTAATTTAATTTATGCACAGTTAAATTGTTTATGAGAGATGTAAAATTTTCATAAATTAAAGTTTAAATTATGCACCGAATTTTATAAGCTGCTTATTTGTTTTGTCTGTAAAATCTTAATCTACAACATTACTTACTGTTGCTGTGTGCCATCCTAACAGTGCAATGTCCATCACTGAATTTTATTAGAGTAAAAGTATAAAGAAGAATATATCAAACAAGTTCAGATGCAGTGACTAAAGTACTTTGGTAAATCTCATTTGCATCGCTAAAGTTCTCTAATCTTTTTATTACTGTTCATCATCATCTTGCACTTTTTAATAACCTGCTGTCAGCGATCAGTCTGCTGAAACAATAAAAAAAATATTCCCTTTATGGCCTCCATCATGTTCTAATGAAGCCTTTCTGACCCGTCTTCCTCTCCTCCTTCCAGCTGTTTCCTGTCGCCAGCTGGACGGGACGCAGGCCGACATCAACGAGTGTCTGAAATTCGCCAAAGTCATGCCGAGCGTCACTCAGCGCTGTCAGCTCCCCTGCCAGGACGACTGCCAGCTGACCAACTGGTCCAAGTTCTCGTCCTGCACAGCTGACTGCGTGGGGGTCCGCACCAGAAAGAGGGCTTTGATAGGTGGGGAACAGAGCGCGGCTGAGCACAAACACTGCGCTGTTGTTTTGAACCCGTCTCTGACGAGCTTATTTACACTGTAATTTAAGTGTTGGTGAGGTGCCAGGCAATTTAGCAGGGGGGGTAATGTCGGTGGGCGACGCTCCAAGAGAGCGAGCGGTAAAGTGAACCGCAAGGTCATAAATTTATTCAGATAGCTGTTGCCCGCTAAATGTTCCAGTGGGATTAAAGCAACAAATCTAAAGTATCTGCTCAGCCTTTTGTTATCCATCAGCGTGTCCCCGGAGAGTCGCCCCGCGCATCACAGTCATAAAAGCAAAATGACAAGAGTGGCGCGATGCATTAAGGCACCTCCGTGAGAGGTTACCGGGGAGAAGATGACAACTTTAAACTGTGAGAATGAGGATTTAAAAAGCTTTTATTTCCCCCCTAATGTGAGAGCAGACAGGTCAAGGAACACATATAAACACTCACAAGGTGGTTTAATTGTTCTCAGCTTTAAATCAGGAAGGAGAGGATGTGGATTTTCAGTTTTATCGACAATCCTTCAGCTACATTATAGAAACCCAGCGGTACTAAGGTCCAACATGAACCCTTGTACAAGATAAAAAAAACAAAAAACTTCACATTTTCAAGTTCAAGTGTGTGCCAAGGTTTCGTGTATATTCTTCTTGATCTTGGTAACCTTTTCTCAATCCGAAAAAATACCTAGAAATCACTTATTTAGTTTCCTTGAAGGATTTTTTTTTTTTGAGTTTTGAGAAGCAGACAGGAGTCCTGGCGGAGAGGCCGAGAGCACGAGGTCAGCCGCAAAAACAGGATTTTCTCCACCTGCGAGAAGGCCGACCTAAAATAATCAATATCAGTTTAAGTGTGTGTTATATTTACAATATTTTCTTCACCTGGCAGCTGTTTTCCTGTGGCTCTACACTTTCACAGCCATAAAGCTTTGGCATTTCCAGACAGAAGAGCAGCTGTGTGGCACTCTGTATTAAACTGCAGATCAGCTGTTTTCATCATGAGGCTGCAAGATTGGACTGAAATTAAACTTCACTTTTTTAATGATTCAAGATATGATGCACGTCTGCGCTTCTGCAGGATTCACAACCTGTGGTTCCA
>JAPZDZ010000025.1:3500561-3512254 GCA_029783805.1 Acanthurus tennentii
GCTGCTCTCACAGCAGAGCCCCGGCCATTGTTAATCACACCCCATTCTCTCCCAGAGTGCTCGACACACCGACTTCCCACAATTCCAATCTCGAGTTGGAGTCTGCAGTGGCACCAGCGGGGCTTCTCGCATGTTTTATTCATGGCGCCAGCGATGGAGTTATTCAAAATGCTGTCATTTTGTCCCCCAACTCTTTTTGCAAGCAATGACCGTGTAGAATCTGGTGGTTTACAATTCCAGCAGAATGTCCGTCCTGTCATTTCCTGCTGTAAAAAAATCTAAATCCACATTCTGGGAGCACGAGGACAGAGAGAGAGAGAGAGAGGAAGAGGAGGGAAAAGATCTTTATTTTTAACAGGAATAAAACTATCAGGCAAACGCAGACTCTGGGAGGAAGTCTTGACATAAGAAATTTTAATGAATTGTGGCTCTAATGAGGTGGAAAATAATCCCAAAGTTGGCAAATTAACACAGTTATCACATTCACTGTTCAACAGATATGGACATCAGTGTAGCTTTAAGGCTTCCTTTCAGTTCGGTGACATGTCTGTATTTAGTTCTTTCACTCTTTGCAATGCAGACTCAGTCTTTCACACATGTTTTTATACGTTTGTGTTGGTTTTTAAAGAGGCGTTTCTGTTTCAGCCGTGCACCAGAACCAACAATCGAGTCCGGACGGCGTACACGCTGCGGTCGCCCAGCGTCGGGAGGCAGTGCCCGGACACGACGGACAAGGAGCCCTGCAGCCTGAACCTCAACTGCTTCAACTACTTCTACAACATCACAGGTGAAGCACAGGATGATAAAAACGATGCACGATGTCCTCATAAAGTCTGCGATCAGAGCAGCTGAGATGAGTTTCAGCTTCTGACAGCCGTTTGTCTGAATCACTCCTCAGAGTGACAGAACTGCACATGTCTTGTGTTGTGGATGGAGCAGATGAGTTTATGGAAGCTGGAAGCAGTTTGTCTGATGAACGTTTCTCAACTTCAACCACATCATCAATATAAAACAATTCCTGATATGAGAAAACATCACTGCAAACTGCCTCCACCTCAGAACCAGCTCCTCTGTCTTAACAGCAAGCGAAACAATCAGTAACCCGCTCATCTATTTTTCATTTTCAACGGCAGAATCTCTTTTGTTTTTTAGGGTGAGGGAACTGTGAACCTCACAATAATTTATCAAACCTGGTGTTACACAGTGATCAAGTTGCATTTAACAGCTCTGTTTTCATCCCGACTCGCAGCTTCAATGCACAGCTTCTCTCTGATAACTGGCTAATTTTTAATTTGTTGGTTTTATCTCAGTTTGGCTTCACTTTTATTTACTGCAGAGACAATCATTAAGGCGCTGAGATACCAGGCTCATGTAAAACAGCTGTGAACTGCAACAAAAGTCAAAAAATTCATTAGCTGATTGAAGGAAATTAGTTGCCAACTTTTTTGACGGGTGATTAATCGCTCAAGTCATGTTTTTAAGAAAAAATGTAAAACTGTTTGCTTTCTCCGAAATTAAAAGATAAGCTTTTCTTTTTGATCAATGAGCGTTGACGATTCTTTGAAACTTAGACTGGCGGTCGGACAAAAGAAACAATCAAAGTCATCAATCTGGGCTCTGAGAAACTTTAATGAGCATTTCTCACTTATTTAGCTTTTTTTAAATCAATGATTAATAAAACAATCGTAAAAAAATAAAATAACTGGCATTCATCAATAATGAAAATAATATGAAGTTGCAGCTCTGTTTGTCAGTGAAAAGTTGCTTATTTTTTTTTACATAGTTTAAGTATTCTCTCTGTTTTAGCTCCATTTTTTGTCTCCACCAGCTTCTAAAAGAAATAACTGACTCTTTAGTCATTAAATTTCACCTCTCTGATCACCAGCTTTTCTCTAACTGTGACTCTTTGCTGTTTGCTGCTGAGCAGGTGGCGCTTAGTGAGTCTTTAGAGCTTTTTCGTTGCAAACATTTCTCTGCTGGGGCTGAAAACGATGCTGTGAGAGCAGTGAGAGTGAAACCAGAGCAACTACGAACTGTACAACTAAATAATCAATGAGCTTAAACTCACTTTAAGCTGAGAGGAGCTGCAGACTCAGGTGATTCATTTGCTGAAGGTTCATTGTTGGGCGACTCCTCTCTGTGGTTCTGCTGCTTTCATATGGTCTTTTAATGTTAATAGTATTAATTGTCGCTGATTCAAACAGAAATATTTCCATGCAACAACGCAGAGGTTTTCTGTGGCAGCTTTCCTGAGCTCCTCCGTCTAATCTGCAGGAAATCACACCTTCATATCTCCTGTCACAGAGGCGGCTGAAAACTGTAGCCAAACTCTTCAGAACAGATGAAAAATTGAGTGTCGGCGCTCTTATATTTCATTTAAATTTGTTGTGTTTGCTGCCCCACATTCTCAACCAGCCCACCCGCCTCCTCCGTCTCCTCTTTGTGTTGTTACGCCGAGACGTGACATCTAATCCCTGCTGCCGGGTTCACAGGCGTCCCAGGATATATGTACATAATATACCAGCAGAGATTATTATTGGGTAAAGCGCCCCCTTTTTTTTTTTTTGCTTTGTTGATGCTGAGACCATCGGAGCTGCTCCTTCCCTCACAGTTTTACTCCTCTTCTCGCTGTCTCTCTCACAGTCTCTTACTGTCACTCTTTTCTCGTCGCAATCTTCCTATTTTCGGTCCCCAGAGTGCCACAAAGCTGCTCGGCAGAAGGAGACACAATTCCCTGAGTTGAGCTTGCAAACGAGCTCACTGCGGCTAAAAACAGCCACTCATCTTTGTCAGCGGATGGCACACTTCATGACTGATGCCTCCCCTGTTGTTGTTTTTTTAACAGCAGCACGCACGCTGTGGTTTTAAAGGCATCGGGGCTTTTAGTCTGGAATAAAATGTTGTCTCTGCACTTCACAGAAATCTCTTTTTTTGTTTTAGTTTAGAGGGGAGGGGGCTCGGGTTCGGCCTCTTGTGAGTCTGGATTTTTTGGGGGCGAAAACTTGTATTGATGTTGCGTTTAAATCCAGGTTATTTAACTCAAATGTGACCTCTCAGCCACGCAGCTCCCGTATGATGCCGCCATGAAAGGATACTGATGATGGCAGCCAGATATATTGGATTTAAGTGAGCCGTCCTAAACCCTCAATGACCTCTTTGCTGACAAAATAATCATCTCTTATCGACAACGATCTTCACCAGCCAGGAGCTGTTTAAAGTCTGACTCTGAATGCACAACAAAGCACACACACTCACACACACACTCACACACACATTATTTAAGTTTTCAGTGTAACTTGTGGGTCGTGGCAGGCGGGAAGGATGGCAGAGGGAGGAGAAGTGTAATGAGCTGAAGTCAGAGTAGAAGTATGGCTTGCTCACCATTCTGCTGAGTCATCAGCGAGTGCATGGCGAATCATTTGTATGCACGGTGACATCCATCCTGAGAGATCTTTCAGATACAGTGCAGCAAAGGCTGGAGAGTTTTATTTTGTCAGCAACGTGGCTGCGAATGAATTTTATAGTGTGTCAATACAACATATGAAAATTTAAATGGTATTTTATATGAAAAAATATCATATTTTTGCTTCCTGGGACTCTGAATATCAGCATGTAAAACCGTAAGCTAAACAACCTTTAAAGGAACACGAGGCGACGTGGTGCGACGGAGCGTTTCTGTGTGTGTTCCCTTTTTTAAAAAAAGCTCAGACAAACCGCAGTTGTTTCTCTCCGTCTGCGATTTATTCATTCTGAAGTGTGAAGAAATCGTGACAGCTGACGCGTTTGAACGCTTTTGAACGGCGTCTCCTCGTGTTTGGTCGTGCCGCATCATCCCGCTTCAACTGAAAATACATCCAACTACAGAGGCAGAACACGGGTGAAATGCTGGTTTATTGTCACTTGAATATGAGCTCCTCTCCTTTCACGCGCCGCTCTCGTCTAAATCATGGCTCCCTCTAACCTGCCTCGTATCCCAGCATGCACTCAGGGGGGTAAAATCAATGCCAACAACCTGCCAAACACTGGTAAATATTTGCTGTATGTGGCAAAGTTGTGTGCTTTGCTAGCTGGCAGGTAGAAGTCACCATGTGAGGGTCATATTCTGCTGCAGAAGTTCATAAAAACACCTTCAACCGTCTCTCACCCATGTCTTGGTCCTTGAAAACTGGAAATAATGAGATTATTTTAAACAGTCATTTGTAGATGCATGCAAGTTTCCCAGAGCTGTCGACTTGATTATGCATCACTCTTAAAGCTGCTATATTCAATATTTTTGCATTAACGTTGGATTAAACAGCCGTGTGTGCAGGAGTAATGCAGCGATAAACCCACAGAAAATAAGCACTGAACTCTGCAGCCCACCTCAGCTCTTCAGAGAAGCGTCTTTCAGCTCATTGTTTTGGCTCTTGTTCGCCCTCATCGCTCATATTCTTTTAGACGCGACGAGCTACAACAGAACGCTGCTATCAGCTGTGAAAAAGCTCTGATAAACAAACTAAAGGCAACCTGCCCAGCATCAACCCGCAGGGATACAGAGATAGTGACAAGCTGGTGAACACAGTGGAGTTTTAGCAGCCGGATGAGCTTATTATTTGCCTCAGGAGTCATTGGAGAGAAAAACAGATTAAATAATAGACTTAGATCAGGTGATCACAAACACAACCACTAATGCTAATCTGGTTATGTTTTTTTTTCTTTTGGACGATGATAGTAACAAGTAGGCTGTATAATCTCTTTAATTTTTCTGCTGCCCTCAAGTGGCCAAAAAATTCAACTAATGCAGTTTTAAGTTAAAAAAAAAACTATACATTTTAAAAGATGACCCTTAAAGCTTCATTATTTACTGTATTTGCACCTGGAGGACATCGAACTTTGTTTTAAGGACTTGAAGTTTGGCTTTAAATGTGTCTCAAGATTTGACTCCAAATTACCTCCCAAAATGTTAAAAACCTATGATGTCATCGATCTGGAAAAATTAGCTTTTCTATAGCTGCATTTATGAAGCTCAGAAAAAGAATTTAAGTGTTTATACAGAGTGTCTTCCAGTGTCTTTTATGCCTCTTACTCTTTCTTCTCTGAGTTCAGAGCCGATGAAGCTTCAAAAGCCCTGATCACAAAGTTTCAGCGTCCAAAGTCCAACCAGGGGAAAATAATCTTCCAAATTCAATCAGACTGTGTGACTGTTTGTGGGCAGCATCTTTACTCTCTTAATGTGAGACAAACACAGGAAATTCAACACACTCAACTTAATGACGCCCAGTGGACAGGAGACAGTGTTCATAATGGCTGTCATTATGTAATATTACCTTATGAACAATCCCGCGGATGCTACGTTGTGGGAGATCGTCTGTGTTGTTGGTTTTTCAGCAGGTCTCTGCGGTGTTATGAGCACTCTAATGCACTTATATCACCAGTTTTTTATGACCGTAAACAGCCGAAACATCAGTGTGAATTTGTTTTGCCTCTCCTCAGACTGGAGCACGTGTCAGCTGAGTGCCAGCGCCGTGTGCGGCAGCGGCATCAAGACCCGGATGCTTGACTGCGTCCGCAGCGACGGCAAATCGGTCGACATCAAATTCTGCGAGGAGGTGAGACTTTCCAAAAATTCCTCAAGTGTCCCTGCTTCTGTGTTTCCCTTCTGTTTAGTTTTGTTTTTCCCCTGTTTGACGCACTAATTTTTCTAATCAATTAAATCACATCACTCATTACGGTAAATTATCGCACCCTTCGTGTGCTATTAGGCCCACAGCAACATGAAATATTTACGCGTATTCCCATGCAGAGACTGTTGTCGCCGCTCCAGGCTGAGGGCTTTATTCATTCAAAATGTGTCCCGGCTCTCTGTAATTGTAGCCGGCAGGCTGTGGCTGAGCCGTCCCCACAGCTTTTTAACCCTTGGCCCACTTCATCATCTGGCTCATTCACAAAAACACATTGTGTCAGAATGGCTTTCACAGCAGCTTCGATGTTCCAACTCTGCCGGTCTGATGCTGCTCAGCACAGTCTGTCCCCTGCCAGAACAAAGGCTTCTGGGAATTGTAGTGCTGAGGGGTCAAGCTGCTGTCTGGCTGTGACAGATTGAGTCTGCTGTGCTGTGAATTATTCGATGACGTGTCCTGAATTTATCCCACCTCATTTTTTTTTCTTTCCAACGTGCGCTGCAGCTGAATCTGGAGAAGAAATGGCAGATGAACATCTCCTGTGTGGTCGAGTGTCCCGTTAACTGTCAGCTGTCCGAGTGGTCGGCCTGGTCAGAGTGTTCGCAGACGTGCGGACTGGAGGGTAAGAGACGCAACAGATCAGACGCTTCGCTCAGAGATTCAGATTAACTCAAATTGTCCAAACTGTTGCTGACATTTAGCTGACATTTTCATCTCGAGCAATTTCCAGTTTGATCAAAGAGCTGACAGGCCGCAAGAAAAAAAAAATATGACCTTTATCTAACAAGAAACCTTCTCTAAACACAAGGTCACCTCTTCATCATCAGTTAAGTAAAACCTCACAGTGATCACTTCACTGGTATGTACTTATATTACTCTCCTCACGTGCAGTAATTAGATAAAATCACTGTAAAAAGAAAAGCAAACAACAAAGAAGAAAAAAGAGTGCATAAAACTCAGGGACAGATAATAAAACATACTTGCATTAAAGCGAGTCTATAAAAACTTTAAAGGCATGACATAAAAAATGCTGCCAGATTTTCCAGGCTGAGCATTAAGTTATTACATTTGCAACAGATAACAGGGAGCAGAAATTCAGCTGAAACATGTTTAGCCTCAGTAACGAAAACTGTCACCTGGAAACGGCAGCGACCTGTCAGTGTGACCTTTAGCAGATGCACAGTCAAACCTTTTTATGGACACTTTCAGCCTACAATGTGTCACGTATTTAAGACTTCTGCAACACAGTAAGGCAATAAACTCTGATAAAGAGTGAAAGCAAGAGAATAACTGTGACAGAAAATGTGATAAATCATTTCTGATGCATGTTTTATATAGAAGATTTACAGAAAAACCACACACTTGTCACTTGCACACTGTCACTGTTGGAGGAAGGTAACTTTAGGTACTGAAGGCAAAAAAAGCTTCCTGGCTGCAGCCACATAAACTGTCCGTGTTTTGGTTCTAGTCTGTTTGAAATCTTTGTAATTTTTCGCCTCATTCAGTTGAATAAAATCCTGCAGGTCAGGTTTCTGTGTCCTATTATCAACCACAGCTCTGTTGAAAGTCTTTTTACGTCAGAAATATGAATACTGACTGCCAGGGTTAAGCTGTCTGTGCTTATAAAGTGCAAACAGCCAGCCAGAAAAAAGTCTTTCAGACTGCAGATAATATCCACATTGAGTCAGTATGTCGTCTTAAAGAAGCTGAAAACAACTTTTTTGACTAGTTTTTTAACTGGAGTTCATGAAATCGTGAGAAAAATCAATAAACATTTCATTGTAACAGATACAAGTGTGTACTTTCCAAATATCCTCTCAGCTCCAATGAAGATCTGCCTCCTCTGACTGCTGATCACTGCTGATCACTGTTGATCACTGTTGATCACTGCTGATCACCGTTGAGCCTCTGAAGCCTCACTGATCTGCAGTCGGTTCATTCATGTAAACTCATGATATGAAACCAATCATTTCACGGCAGGAGACGCATTTCTCAGAAGTTCATTTTTGAGAAACATGACTGAGACGACGCACGAGACATCAAGAATGTTTTGTTTTGGTGAAATTGTGCAGCTCTCCTGACAGTTTCTGATGCCTGAAATGAAGTGATGTTAACACATTTGTGTTGTTTTCTTGTAAAGAAGCAAAAGTTTGCTTACATTCTCTCATTCACCATTCACTCTGCGCATCCTCGAGGTCAAACAAACAATCTTCCTCCGCATAAAACATTTGCAAAGGTGATTTTTTTTTTAACATTTTAAACCCTGTGTTGTTTTTTCATCGTCTGCATTGTTTACTAGCTTGCAGCCTTCCTCTGCTCTGCATTTGTCGGCCCTCTGCTAAGTTTCCTGGCGTGTTTCCTTTTGGGCAAACAAACAAAATGAGAACGTCCACAGACACAAACAACTCAATCACACGTCTGCAGATAAAATCTCCACAGGTTACAATCAAAGCTACAAAAGAGGAACAAAAACAAAAATAAAGGGTAAACTGTGTGTTGAAGCTTGAAACATTTACAAGAAACAGAATCCTGATGCCAGACACATCTGCAGTTTGTTTGGTGTGATCTCACCACCATCAAACACACAAGAAACAACAAGGTTCTGATACTATGGATAACATTTCTTGCACACATGGACATTTTCCTGCATTAACGTGTAACTGAGTAGCATGTGTGACTTTTTGTAAACACTCTCTTGGCTGCTTGAAACAAAAATACAGAACTCAAACACAGAAAATGCAGCACAGAAATGTTGTTCAGAAGCAAAGGATGAATGTGCTTCACAGCCCCTGAGATGTGAGTGAACACATGTATGAACACGAAACATCAGAGATACGAGTAAAAAGCCAAACATGTCTGGAGGAGCCTGAACACATGAAGCTTAAACAAGCATTTCCACACTCAGTCCTTCTTGTCTCAGCTCTCTTTGTTAGGACCCTTTGCATCAACAGTTTTCGGTGCCTGTGTGTGTCTACCAAAGCGTGATGCTGCAGAGTGTAAACATGCATCCTCAGCAAAACGTACTTAGTTAACTCAAAAAGTCCTATATCACGCACTCCCTGCTCCCCCAGGAGGCATCTGGCCAGAAAAACTCACAGAAGCAAAAGAGAGGAAGTGTTTATTTAAGAGATGCTGCTGTCGTCCCAAATGGCCCCTGAAAATTTGTCCTCCTGTTGCCTGGATGTTGTTCCGGCTTTTCACACAATTGATTCTGTCCCATTATATCTTCCTGCTCCTCGGGGCTGCGGGGACGCTTTTAAAAAAAACAGATGCTCCAGCGATTGTTGCTAAATCACAAGGAATAAGATAAAAGTTAAAAGAAAGGCTAAAGGAGCAAGAGGCGGCTTTATTTCATGTGTCTTTGTGTGTGTGTGTGTGTGGGATGTTGGAATATGATATAAGGTTTTACAGTGTGTGTGTGTGTGTGTGTGTGTGTGCGTGTGGGATGGCTGATTTGTGCTTTATGTGCTGAAAGGTGCCGTAAGCTGGCAAAGGTGTGTTATGAGGTGAGCAGATTGCTGGCCAGGCGGTGTGAAAATGAAGGTGGGACGTGCAACAAATGAAGGGTTTTAGAGATTTCAGAGTGGGTGGTTTAAAACAGGTAGCATTTTAAAAAATGTGTGGAGATTTCCAGCCGGTTCATAGCGTCAGTTGTGCACTTAAACCAGACCGCCTGTAAGGTTTTAACCTGCTGGATTGATCTGAAGAGAGTTTGTCGATTGATGTGGAAGAAAGAACCGTTTTACTCAAGTGAACCAGGAGTCAAGTTGGCGGAGTGAAATGTGCAGCATTTGAGCCTATTAAGAAAAAACCTGCTCTGTTAAGTGAAGTGAGTGCTCTTGTGCACAGTAGCATTAATTGAGTGCATTCAGTACAAAACACATGCATTTAAAACGAGCTGTTTAAGGAGAGAAATGGATGACTGCTATGTGGCAAACCACAGCGGTGAGTGCATGCGCCCAATAATTTATGTGCAGAAAACACAGCCACCTGGCACTCAGCGTGGCTGCATTGTTTCAGGAAGAAATCAAAACCTCGAGAAGAACAGCCGAACATTTCTATTCTGTCATGCTGGTAAACCACAAGACTCAAGTTTTTAATACCATGACGGAGACTCAGTCAGAGAGCTTTGTTGCTGTTATTATAGCCTGAGTGCCATTTAGTTTTATTACAGAAATAATAATAGTTTCATTCAACATACAGTTAAAGCAGCACAATCATGCCAATACAAATCTAAAGCATCTCATGGGGAAGGAGCACCAGTTAAAGGAGAATTTATAAATGATTAGTACCCTGATGATGTCACTTCCTGTGTGTTTGTCTCCAGGTAAGATGTGGCGGCGGCGGTCGGTGGTCCAGGCCTCTCAGGGCGACGGCCGGCCCTGCCCCTCTCAGATGGAGCAGTGGAAGCCCTGCCCCGTCCGACCCTGCTACCGCTGGCAGTACAGCCCCTGGTCGGAGTGCAGGGTGGAGGTACGTCGATAAATCCAGCGGCATTTATTATTGATGACGGTTCAGACTTCTGTCAGCTCCAACAAAAGCAGCCCTGACAGGCGCCTGGCTCTGCCGAGATCAATGCACACAAGAATTTGAGCCAAAAAAGTGGATTTTTGAAGGCAGAAATCTCAGCACCTTGCAAAAAAAAAAAACAAATGGAGTCTTTTATTTCTGATCAACAACGCCATCAAATCCCAGCTCATGCACTTATTATGTGAGACGGACAGTAAAAATCAATATAAGGCCCATTTAGTGCTGATACATTAGTGTGATCGGATACTTTTGCCGATAAATTTGGCAGCCTTTGCACTTCATTTTGCATCGTGTGCCACGAGGTTGGACCATTAAAGCAATCCGCTGCATCCCTTTATGACATTACAGAAAAGTTTGTGAGCACAGGTGCAGTTTTATGGGAGGACGGGGGGGGCGAGTCACCTCCCAGTGTTCATTTAGGTCATTTGTTCCTCTCCGTTAACTCCGTCCAGTGTCCAATAATCTCAGCCTCCCTCGTTTGTGTGACGGTAAGAAACGGAGACAGAGAGAGATGTTGTTTAACTGCATTCTGCTGAGGTCAGCAAGTACCCACAATGCACTCTGATTCTCTTATTTACTTTGCTTAATTGTTTACTCATTAGTGCAGAATGTCTGCAGGTCAGTTTGTTATTCTTCAAAGACCTGCAGACTCTGACATGAACGTATGAGAGTGACCAGTAAACACAAAGCTGATCAATGCAATTAAACTAAAAAATACAATAACACTGGATAGCATGCATCATTTTCCTGTTACTCCTTTGTGCACGTAAAAACACTGTGGACCCCTCTGATAACTCATTCAGTAACTAATGCAATATAATACGTTGATTGATAAGTTCATGGCATCAGTAGGACACATCTGTGTTAGGAAATGAAGCACAAGCCTCCTTCTACATTTATATATTTATATTACTAAACATGAATGAAAACTCAAATATTAGTCATTCATTAATTTATCTTTAAGGAATTTAATAATATTCTCATTTCAATTCAAGCTGTAAACAATCTGATTTATGTCTAACAGGAAAAACAGAGTCTGAACTCGACTTGTTTGAGTCAGTAAAGTTAAAAAATGGCTTTTTTGAGCATAAAACACAAACTGTTGGAGTGTCTCCAGCAGTGATTGATGTCGACAGACGACTTGCCGGCGTTTCTGCTGATGAACTGAATGAAACTTTGCCAATAAACGTGTTTGCAGACGGGAAAATACTGAGCATTTTTTGTGCGGATTTTAATTGCATATTTGTAAAACTTCAGAGAGTTTACTGTCCATCAGTCAGTTCATTAAAAGAGGTTTAAATTACAGCGTTTTCATTTACAGAATATCAATAACGTTTTCCTGATTAAGCTTCAAACTCTCTTTGCGACTTCATATCAATATTATAATATTAAATCAATAAAGGACAGTGACATTTAAGATAATTAGCTTATACTTTTTTTAATGTTATGTTTATCAGCAGCAGACTGTGGCTTTAAGGAGCTTTAAAGTGTCATTTGCTCTAA
>JAPZDZ010000025.1:3577826-3597950 GCA_029783805.1 Acanthurus tennentii
ACACTAAAGCTGCATTTGCCAAACAGAAGCCCACCTTTGTCGATTTCCTCTGCAGAACAAGGGCTTCCATCAGGGGAGTGGAGGTGGTCGGAGCTGCAGGGGTGAGGCAAGGGGCTCGAGTCACCACTTGAAGGGGCCTGTGTGTCCGTGTCACGTGTGTCCCCGCTGCTGTAGTGATGTGGAGGGAAGGGGGCGCGGCGGCCATCAACCACATCCATGGCCTGTAAGGTCAGAGGGTGAAGAGAGGTCATGTGTTAGCGTACATGGAGTCTAAATTAGTTTTTTTTTTTTTAATCAGACTGAAGGTGTTTTTCACTGTGAGACTTCCAGTCTATGTTCTCTGCTATTTTCATGTTACTCTCAGCAACAGTTCCACCTCACTGTTGGTCTGAGCGAAGAAATCTGACCTTTGTCTTACTGGCCCTCTGCTTCCTGTTTACAGCAGCATACGTGCATCTTCATATAATATGCGTTTTCAGGCGTTTAGTCTGGACAAAGATCATTTCTAAAACTGAGTATAAAGGCCTATCAAGATTTTAAGATCGTCTTACTTTTAAATCAAACAAATAGCAGTGTGGATGCAGAAATTGGTGTGTTTACACTATGTGCATGTGTTTTTGACATCTGTGGCTTTTTTTTTTACTTTGCAGATCAGAGTTTATTACCCAATATCAGGCAAGATTATACATGTCCCCTCACCCCTAAGCATTTTTATTTGGTCTGAGCTAGAATATGAAGAATACAGAATAGAATAATCTGTTGTCAGAATGGTGCAAAATGGTTCAAGACTTTGTTTGTGTGAACTCAGTATATTTTAAGCACAACTTCACTAGCTATTCGTGATCATAAGCATGTTTAAGTGTATAAACCTTTAGTTGGAATTATATTTTAGTGTTCAGATTTCTTAAATGAACCAAAATGAACATACAGACCTGTTTCACTCTATTTTTTTTTTTTTACAAACATAATTATGTAAATCAATCTTTCACAGATTTATAAGGTTAACGATTCTGTCCAATGTGCAGCACACAACATCTGTGTCAGGTACCATTGCATCAAATGACACCTGCAGGCCAGGACACAATAACAGGTCAGTAGTGCAGAAGCCAAGATAAGCTGATCTAGGCAGCCAATTAGATGAAAGAGCTGCTTTTCTGGAGAGTTGATGTTTTCATCTCTGAAAAACAGCACTGTGGTATATCATAAAGGGCTGACACACTAACTGTTACCACTGGTGGCTTTGCAGCTTCGTAAGCACTTTTTTGTTGACAATTGACTTTTTTTTTTTCGCAAACAGAAATGTCTACTCACGACTACAACTCCCAACTGTGACGCTGTCATGAACAATCATTTGGCTGCTCGCATTTACATTCCCTATGAGACAACATGAAACTGAAAGTTAGCCTGCTCTGACCAAAGATTAGAAGATTTGTAGGACAAATAGGTGTCAGATAAGTTCATTTACAAACTCTGATAAAACTTTAAGATATGCTTCGACAATCTAACAGCCTGCACCCTTGCTGGTCTGAATGAACATCCTACCTGTATCCCCTGCTCCCAGTCCTCTCTGATGAACACATTTTCTAGCTCGTGGTTGATGCCCTCCACACTGCTGGGCACTCTGAGTATGAGGGATTTTGGCACAGGGATCGCTGACAAGGCTGATGAAGTTCCTTTGTGCTTGAAAGACAGACAAAAAATAATCATAAAAAGTTAAAAAAAAAAATTACATACACAACAAAATAAAATACATATTTATCCACCTCTCACCACACACTAAAAAGATATTTGGGTCAATTGTGCAATTAAATACATAATAGAGCACATATCCTGGACTCATTGAAAACAGGATCTGTTTGTGGTATCGAATTATCACTGATCCAGTTTCATGTGATATTTAACAAGTTCAGGTGTTTGTTTAAATAGGTGCTACTAAAGTGGGATTAAATGTCAGAGAACAAAAACACAGCCATGGTTGTGAGCTTCCACATGTTGGAATAGGACACAGCATCCCTGTTTGTGTCAATTTTCCCACAGTGGTTGATGTGTACTGTTGCTGGGCATCTGTTAATGAATAAACTGCAATGGAGAGAACAGGGCATGTCGAAACACACTCCCTCTCTTCTCTCCTCTTTGACACGACAACGCAGAAAGGGGACTTTTTAACTAGACCTCCTCAGTCGAATGTAGTGTGACATACATCATCATAAATTTGGATTGTGAACAAATATGGTCTACACTCAATGTAAAAATACACACATACTTTCACTCTGTGTAATATAGAAAGCAACCTTGCTTAACCCTGGTATATTCCTTCCCAGTTCTCTTATCATAAACAGCTGTGACATGGTTTGGTCACCGCCTGTTTCATTTGTATGTTTTTTTGCTTGGCTGCTAAGCTACCTTATCGTTTCATTGCTGACAGGGTAAAATCTTGCATCACAAAGTCAGAGTTAGTTAATGTTTTCACATGAAAAGAGCATGCCAGTGACTCAGTTTGGCAAGGCATGAATATTGACATGAATAACTCACCTGCGGTTGGCATACAATGCCATGCTGTGCCTGTTGCGACAGCTGCAGTGAGCTCTGCTCTCTGTCTTTGCTCTGCCGGCTGACTTGTTTGCTGCGCTGCAGCTGCAGTCTCAGTTTAGCAATCTGCTGGAGGAAAAGTAACATCACTTCAACAAATCACGTGTCACAAACAAGCTGAGAAGGAAACATTTCTGTAAAAGTGAATTTATACTCTGCCCATCAATCTGCAAACCATTTGGTGTAAACAGCATCAAAAAATAGTGCCAAAACACTTGTCACCTAAAGTCCATGATGTCTTCAAATACCCAATTAATTTGAATATCAGTTTACTATGATATTTTAAAAAAAGAAAAAAAAGCAGAAAACTCTCACATATGTGCAGCTTGAGCCATCCAATGTTTGGAACAGGTAATTTGCACGATAACAGGATTGCAAGAATAGTTACAAAAGATTTATGTGTTGATCTACTTGTTAATTGTCTATTAATCAGCTCTACACCTAAGTATATTACTGTTGGCCTCATAAAACCTTTTTGTAAACATCTTACAGATATAACATGTTTACTGTTTGGTTAAATATTGCAATTGATGTACCCTTCATCCAAAACAGTGGAGTTTAATTACAACATACCAATAGTATTTCTTAATGATAAATATAATCAGTATTTTAACACACATATGTACAACTGTATCCCCCAGTGAAGACTGACTTGACATGAACATGGCTGCAGGCTAGTAAAGTGCGTATAATCAGCCATGTATGTCTGGTGATGAAACAAGTTAGGTCAGTGGGTGTTTCTGTATCTGGCCCAGTATCAACCTAAAAACAGGATACCCTTTGTGTGCCAAACAGACGCAGTTGAACTGTGCAGACAAAGGTGTGGTTTTTGATGCTGATCTTGTAATCCTGGCACTATAGTCGCCAAAGGGACTTTTGTTCGTGGATGTCTTTCCACATGTGTAATCACAGAGAGCTAGAATGTAAATACTACATTCATCGAGTGACCGTAGTAGTTGATAATGACAAGTCCAGGCAACGCTGATGCAGTTTTAGAGGATGAGACAGGTAAGTTCTCCTGACAGTGCTACGTTATTGATTGTACAAGCCAAAGCCCTGGGATTGCGTGTTGAAAGTTGAGCACTTCATTTTTCAAGTGGGCCGACAGTTTATAGCCTCATTTACACGTGAGTGTGATTTATGAGATTGGAATCTAACAATTAGACTTTGTGAGAACAAACATATGGGTCCATAGCCAAGAAAAACGCTTTGTGCATTGCTTGTGGCTGTATTTATTTCAATGTGTATTTTTTCTGTCCCCCTCTTCACAGCTGTTTGCTCAAGTGAAATGTGACTATTCATAATTTACATTAACACTGTGTCTAATTCTATTAACAATAAAAACAATAATAAAAGCCACCAAAACTTTCAATTCTTGTCCTGACAATTTAATCCTGAAGTTATTAATAAAAAGAAACTTTTATGCATCAACATCTGTCACTTTGCTTTGCATGATCAGTCAGGTGGAACCAAAGCCTGTCTAGGTAACAAATGTTCAACAAAGACAAGCTTGTTTCAGTCAAACATACCTACCAAACCTGTGTATCATGAAGTCGAACCTTTTACGAACTTAAACACCGTCTTTGGCATTTCGGTCATAAAACTAAGTTATTAATGGAATATTTTCCTCCATGCTGGTCTTTTCTTTCCACGAAATGGTTATACACTTACAGTGTTTTGTGAATATTAGAAAGCATTCATCAATTCATTCTTGCAAAGAAACATTTCCCCTTGCAGCCAGCACATAGTGGAAGGTGGAACATCCTGTGCATCATCCTAGCTAATGTTTAATGCACGTTACAGGATTTTTGAATCCTAATTGAAAACATGGGAGACCACAGACATAACTACAGATATGACTGATTTTAATATTTAAATCTCAAGAATACACACAAGTTAATCAGTTAAGGAAAGAGCCACACACTTGATGCTTATACTGAAGGATTTCTGAGTCTTCTCCAGCTATGGGGGCTCAGAGAATCTTGTGTGATCAAGGAAAAAAAAAACAAAAAAAAAAGACTTGGAGCTGGTGGCAAGGCAGAGATAAAGTTTCATTTGGTCTCAGACTAATGTTACATACAGTCATTGACAGTCAACGTGCTCAGCACATTACAGCTCAATATCAATCCCTGTTCCTTTCAAACAACCTCGTGTTTGTGGGAAAGCGAGCTAAACCTCAAAAATGCAAAGCTCCAAAAAGAGAAAATCAATATGTGGTGGGCTATGTTGATATTGTGGCAAGCTGCCACTCATAAATGAACGGATGGGAAACCCTGCAGTGAGGCTGAGGTAGATTCTTGAAAGCGTACTTTGAGTTAGCAAAAAGTTTCTGAATTAGTTTTTTTTTTCTTTCTGGTCAATACTAACAAAACCACAAACATCTGTGTACTATTATTATTCTGGACCTAATATTGATGTTATACAGATGTCAGATCTTGTGCTGGAAAGAAAAAATATGAATGTCCACTGTGTTTCAGGGGCATCTGCAAAGTTTTCTAGCAACTTTGAATCAGTTCACTCGGTGCAACCTAAACGGGAAACAATATGGCTGTTTCACCCTTCAGAAGGAACTCCTACACTGTCTCGCAAAAGGAACCGACCATAATGAGATGCAAGGGTGCAGCTGAGTGGGAAACAAGAGGGGAGAAGGAGGTTAAATTTAGATTGTGGTCTGGAGAGTTGGAGACCTAATAGCTCCATGTGGTCGGCTGGTCGGCCACCAAGCCCAGCAGATAGACAGCAGTGGAAACCGACCTTAAGGAGCATAATATTTAGGCTGACCTCAGACCCTGACAAAGAAAAACACATTTTGAGCAAATCGAACAAACCTCAATAATGACGAATACATCTCTCTGGTCTGGCTGTTTGAATGTTATGAGCCTGTCTGGCTGCAGTCAGATTATAGACACTGCTCCCTGTGTTAATGCACTGACTGCAGTGTTTGTTATAAAAAACAGCTGCGACTTGGTTGAGCCAAAGTTAAGACAGGTGAATCTACCTCTTTGAGGTGGTCTGCACTGCCCCAGGAGGCTGACCGCTGGTGAGGACTTCCCTGCTCTGCCCCCTCATCAATCCAGAGTCCTGGAGTCTGAAACACAAACATACATTCTGACACATAACCACATGTTGTTCAACTCAACACACACAACTTAAAGTCATAGACAGCAGCTACAAATGTAATGTAAGACACAGCAGCCATTAAATAGCATACCTTGTGATGCAAAGGCACACAAAGGCATGTATGGTGTACTTGTGCACAAGAGCATAAACACAAGTTTCCATTGTGTGTGAATTCAAAGATCCCTAAACAAAATACCTTACATCACCCTTAAGGCCTAAGATTAACCAACCTGCAGTTTCTGAGATGTGTTTACGTGGCAGGGTGGCCTGATGTTTACTGAGATCAGATAACTGAAAGGTCACAGATGTAGTCTTTGTTGAGTTTCATTGAATATATGCCCTGTAAGAATGATGTGTCTAATCAAACAGTTATTTTACAGTTATTTTAAATTATGTGATATGTACATAAAAACACTTACATTAATATAGATGTACATGAATTTAGAGTGAAAACAGTACAAAGCAAATACATGAAAATAAAAAGAAAACTCCTAAAAACTCAGGAAATGTCATTGGTAAGACACAGAACAGTCCAAGTGCCTCGTCACTGTGAAGTCACTCACACTATGATCGACTAAATACCTAAACTGTAACATGTTTTTGAGAGAGATGTGGGAGAAAGCAGTAATGAGTGTCCTGTGCTCAAAAGTCCAAAATCTGGAATTAATGAAAATGAAGGAAACAGTCAGGAGATGTAAATCCCTGAGGAAAGAACTACGGTCAACTGGAAAAACAAAAGTCATAGCATGCTCGATTTCTTCCATTAGTAAGCCAGGTTAAGATAAATACATCTGTGGCAAGGCATAACATTCATTTTTCGTCTATGGGCTAAACCAATGAGAGCATTCCAAAATCCATCCGGCCATTTAACAAGTCAAACGTGGGTCTGGAAAATAATTACAGAGCCACCAAATAATATATGGTTACCTGCCAGGAAGACATTCTTGTAGCTACAGGTGACATTTACAAGGACTTTACTAGCAGCTAGTGGTGGTTTAGCTCCCACTTTTTCATCCTCAATAGCTTCTATTAGTTTGTAAAAAAGTATTACTATATAGTACAATTCTAGGCTTATACCAGGGCAGCAAGTCTACAGAGAAATATAGTGTTGTTAGTACCCCAGTAGGAAAACATCCAATATACAAAACATTCCCTTTCAGAGAGCATAGAGGCAGTTCTGTCTCACTGAACATTTTTTTTAGACTGCTACTGCATAAACGAGGAAACGGTTTAGTTATGTAAATATATGCAAAAGCGAAAACAGACTGAGGATGTTTCGTAGGGTTGTCTGAAACCACATACTTCCCCCTGATTATGCATATCAACAGTGCCTCTGGTCCTCAAACAAATGCTCAAACATCTGACGTTTTATGATCAGCACAGTGGTATGAAGCATCTTAAATGTCAGTGTCTTCGCACTGCCTTATATCTGACCCCACACAAACAGAAAAACCTCTATGGCTCTCCAACTAACACACAAGCCTTGCCCTATGATATGGAATATCACACTGTGAATAATGAGGAACACCCGTGAAGCTGTTTGCGCTGGGTTTTCTGGCGCTGGCTTCCCCAGAAAAGGACAGCACATTAAATGGGTGCTTGTGCTCTCATAAAGGGACCACTGTGCTAGGGCCACGCTGGATGGCAGATGTGTAGCTAGCCTTTAGCATTAACATTTTGTGCATGGCTTGTGCTGTTTGATGCCTCTGCCAAACATTGAGGGACTGGATGCTGCAGCCTTATCTGTTCATACAGAATGCAGACTGCTGTAAAAGTGTAAAGAGGCTTTGTGGAGTTGTGGACTTAGCCGTTGAGGAAAAACTAAGTTCTCACAGATGTTCTATGACGTCAAGTTAGGGAAAGCTACAACTCAATGAAATGTGAAAAGCTCTTTTTTGGCAGCGAGTGGCATGTATAGGCTTTCACAGGACTGCGCAATGCTGGTTAAAATGAAAAGCAAAACCACTTTTCTTGAAAAATCAAAGGAAATTTACATAATTACAAATGATATTTTCCTTCATCTTTGAGTGTTGCTTTCAGCTGATTTTCAGGGGCATTATCATTTAATCTACTTGAACGCATGAGCACTGTCAAAGGTGATAAGGGCAACTTTCATTTCACACACACACACAAAATATAAAGTAGTTTAGCAGTAAATATAAGAGTCAAGCCTCCAGCTAGTATTCTACTTGATGCATTTGAGCTGGCATTTAAACAAATATGAGCTCATGGACTTATAATATTTTATTTTTGCACTTATTCTCTTCTCTTAGATCTTAAAAAAGCTGGTTTAAGTTAAAAAAAAAATGTCAAGAGGCCACAGATATCAGGGCAACTGCCTCTTTTTTTAAAATGTTGACTATATCAGTTTGCAAATAAATGTCTAACTTTACCCCGGGTGTTCATAGTAAGACAAGACAGTTAAAAATACTGCAGGCTATCTCTGGTTCTCTCTATTCCCCCTAAACATATTGCCAGTTAACAAGAACACCCACCTTTATTTACCTCAGAGGCCCT
The DNA here is from genome assembly GCA_029783805.1 of Acanthurus tennentii. Classification (NCBI taxonomy): domain Eukaryota; kingdom Metazoa; phylum Chordata; class Actinopteri; order Acanthuriformes; family Acanthuridae; genus Acanthurus; species Acanthurus tennentii. The sequence goes on from JAPZDZ010000025.1 coordinate 3,586,053, forward strand.
TTTATCATGCTAGCTCTTGAACTTCCGGCCCGAGCTGTGTGCTTTGTAGATTTGTGAGCCAGGTGTTTTGCCTGATAATGTACTGCTGTGAAGATAAAACTCTGTTACCATAGCCTGCAGCTTGCTTCCCATTATGAATCCCACCCAAAGGGTTACATACAGGCAACATCCTCAAGAATCCAGCTATGTTCCAAAGCAGGAAATAATGACTGTGCTTGAATAGAATTGCAGTGGAATTTGTGCTGCTTTGTTTAGATTGCAAGCCGAGACATGTGAGCAGAGTGCCACTGCTATCATTTGGAGGAGTTTAAAGATGAGGAGAACATGCATTTTGTTTTGGTGAGTTGACTATGTGCATCTGCTGGCTTGTGAGTGTTTAAAATTCACAAGCATTTAAAATAAAATTAAAAAAAATAATGATAAATGTCCCCAAGATGTCAGTTTACAATGAACTTCATATTCCAGGCCTTTGACGAGACACTTCATGCTGATTCTCAAGGGTATAAAAAACAGAGGCCTAGTTAGTTCAATTTGTCTTTCCTTTATGTTTTTCAGATTACAAAAACAGACTGCTGATTAGCTATTTCCTCTCACACAGGCGCCGAACATACATGGACGTCAGTGGTCAGCTGGCCTGGCTATAGTCTGTGTTGTACTCAAGTGCAACTTTTAACAGAAGACAGGAGGCGACGCAAAGTGTTTGATCAGTCCGCCTTTGTCGGTGCTAGTTCTTTGAGGTCGGCTTGCTGTGTCAGGGCCCTAATCTTCATACAGACATTCTCTGTATTCTGTAACCACAGGGCCTAGGGCACACAGACCTATCCCGGAACAGTAATTAGCATATGTATGGACCCTCTGCTCCTCAACTCCCACACAAAAGGCAGGCAAGCCATGCAGCCACGAGGGCCAGGTGGTAAGCAGTGGGATTTCTCCTTGCCTCAGCCATAGCCTGAGAGACAGGTGCAAACAACTTCACCTCCATACAAGACTACGTTACAGCTCAAAGGAAAGGCTGTCTTGAACTTGTGCAATGTACAACAAAAGAGACCAGGGACCTTTTGTCTACTGCTTTTTGCTGTTGTTGTCTTATAAAAAGAGCTGGGCCCAGCCATAGCTTGTTAACAGGAAGTGGTCTCTGGCTATCCTCAGGGGAGTTTGTTCATTTAATCGTTCAAGGACTTGTCAAGTGTGTTAAACTCTCCCACATTATTGCAACATAGCCAAATGTTTTCCATCTCAAATTTCAGCGTTGACAGACATAAATCTCTTTACTGGATTTGAATATTGGTCTTAGATCAGATTAGCACAGGCAAATATCGCAATGTGCCAAAATACAGAAAGTTTACAAGATCCCTCTACGTGCCCAGACGCTTCTGTGCAATGTCATTTTCTCAAGACCTGATAATTATCAAATTGATTTTCCATACTTGTCCAGTCTTTCCAAGGCTGCAGAGAAACCCTGTAATTAGAGGTGTTTACTCTGCATAGAGCCACTTGCAGGAGATCTTGCAAGGCCCTCTCACCACTTCCTCAGCCTACACACAAAGAAATGCAAGGCAAATGAGGGGTTAAAGGGATGAAGCCCATGTAAATGAGGCTTGGCGGCCTTCATTCAGACACATGAAAGGCCTCTGTTAGCAACAAGGGAGCAGCCCTTGTCATGATCATACATAGTCAATATTCTTTCTTAACACTGACCCCCACCTCTCAAAATTAAGCCCTTAGAGAAAAACTGCATTTCGCCATCAGTCACATGGCAAGATTACTTGGTGATCATGTGTGGGCCGCTATCCAGGAATACTGTGGTCAGGCTCAATGAGAAATCCATACATAGGTCTTATGAAGTGTTATAATGTATAAGAATGTTGTGTAGAATTTCAGAAGACTGACAGCAAAGTAGATCTGTCCTCTTCACCAGCCACACTGACAGAAACCTACAATTATTTGTAAGTCTACCATCATTTGCTTGAACGAAGGTGAAAGTGGGTGTTGAATTTGGGATTTTACTGGACATGGTGGCCTAAATATGGGCCATATGGCAATAAAAACAACATTTCAGTCTTTAAATTTACCTAAACTTGAGGCAATATTTCTCAAAAATGTTCAAGCTCATGACTTTTAAATAAACTTGACCGGGTGTTTCTTGTGCAGTAAGGCTTGTCTTACATACGCCCTTTCTTATATGACTGATTACAACATTTTACTCTGCTTTGCCAAATATATTCTACTTTTTTTTCCTCCTTACATTGCAACATGCTTTTCTGATTAATAACCATAAAGGGAATGTGGGGTGTGTTGATCAATCACTGTCATCAGCTTTGTATTATTTGTTTATTTCTTTTAAATGTGGATGCTGTGGTCATGTGGAAGGCATTTGGCTACCAAGGAACCTCATGTCTCTGAAGATTAGTGTTATCAAGCCACTTACAGAGCCTCAAAGTTGTTCCATTTTTGGAAACAGCAATTTTCAGTTTCAGCCATAGGTTGTCTCTGTACATAATCATGGTATGAATGCAAATATGTAACTTGAGGCAAAATCCTTAAAGATCAAGAAGGAGAAGGAGAAGAAGAAAGCCATTTCTGGTGCCCCTACCCCAGAGAGGAAAATTACCATTCATTTTTTTTCAAAGACAATACTACATGACTCATGGCTGAAGCACTTTACTGTTTGGATTGGCATGAAAATCTCCCTGTTAATCTTTTGTACTGATGTCCTCACAATTTCACTGGAAAACCTCATCTTTATTGATAAGTCAAAGGTACATGATTAGGTACAAAAATGCACCAGGGGAGACATTAGCTAGAACTCCCCCGGTGCGTTTTGGTATTTTTGGACATGCACTACAAATGAAGGGCAAAAGCTAAAGATTATGGAGTTCAACTGGCAGCACAATCTGCAGCTCAAACCAACTTACTTTTGGATTCTGGATTAATTTCTGATTAATTCAGCAACTATGGTGCAATGGCAGAAAAGGCCCATGGGCACTGTAGTGTTTAGAGTTGTCAACCATGCCAAAATGAGAAAAGAGAAAACATAATTTCTCATAAACAAGGTTGAGATTATTAAAAGTAGAAGTCTGACAAGCAAACAATATTGTTTAATTATCTGGGTGAGACTGATTGATTTAAAACAAATCTGAAATGGTTACACAATAAAGGGAAAACCAAATTTCTAAAACCAGTGGCACCTTCCTTGTTGCAGTTTTATTATGATGAATAATGATTCAGCCCTCACTTTTCCTGGCCTGTATTTAAGACAGTGTTTTACGGGTGGAGGTACCTGTGTGGCTTTGTCTTTCATACAGGAGGGATAGGGTCCATGGGAGTCCCGAGGCCACTGGCCGGTGAGGTATGGCCCTGTGATGGCATCCAGGGAAGATGTCCGCCGGATGGCAGTGGAACTCCGAACCTGTAACTTGGACCTTTCTGCTGTGGGAAAAAAAATAAATAAATAAGATGAAGCACACACACACCCATCCAGAAGTCAAAACTAAGTGAGCAAACTCCCTGAAACCCTTAGGCTCCTGCTACATTCAATGTGCCAGCTTCCCTGATCGTGCCAGTAAGTAAAAAAAATAAATAAAGTTTTAAAATGCAATTGTGTAATCAATCACTTAGTGCCAATGCGCAGCCTACTGGGGGCAATATTTAACACTTAATGGTTTAATCTTGAAGGAAAAAGCAATGTAACTCTGCAGTAGTGGGGGCATCCACTGGATTGCAGGTGGATTTTACATTAGCATAACACAAACATATTTCAGTCAATCACAGAAAAAAATGTTTCTAAGGTCCATGACATCAACACCTGACCCCTCACCTCTGCTAGTAAGTAAAATACCAGTGTTGAATTGAGACAAGTCCCTGCTTTGCAATCTCTCTTCATGTTCAACATCTGGATAATTCTCTTAATCTCATCAGTATTGGTGCAGGGCAAACAGTAGGCTCGAGAACTGAGGCCTGTAGCTAATGTAAATGGTTGAGCAGGAGTATCTGATGTTATGAGAGCAGTCTGCTGTGAGCCAGAGCAGTTAAGCACACACCACCCACATAAGAACTCATAAACAACCACAACACAATGCACATCAATACTGCCTGCATCCACTCAACATTCCTGCACTGACACGCAGTAAAGAAAAAAGAAAAGTGGAAAAACAAAACATGCTAACACAAAAACGTAAGCTTAAGGAGAGCATGGGACTGCAGTGAGAACTGGATTAAACATTTTGGCCTCAATTAGACTTGGTGTGATTCCTAAAAGTAAATGTAAGCCTCTTTATTTCAGCTGCACAGTTGTAATAAAAGAAATAGCTTAATGACCAGGAAACTTGTTCATTTACTTCATTCCTTGTTCTTGCAGGCTGAGGTTGAGGCCTTTCCAACATAAAAACACAAACTAAAACTAACACACACAGACTTACCTATCTACATGAGGCACCCCTCTCCTAACAGAACTACACAGCCATTCACTGTTGTTCTTTGTCTATAGAATACACAGGCCTTCCTACCCAAAGGTATTGCCTAAGTAAGCTTACTGGGCTACAGTAAAATTCCCTGAAGCATTGTAGACAAAGGAAGCAGGCTAAATTTCCATCAATATTGATATAGGCCAAGCCAGTGCTCTCAGAACTGGGATTGCGGTTATTTTCCATCATCTCCCCACTTGCCAGACTAGAATAATCTCCTGATGAGAAAAAAGAAACAATGTTAAAGAAGCCAAGACATCAAAGCAGTCCATCTGCCGATTTCAGGGGTGAGAGGAGTGGTGTATGTGATACTAAAGGAATATTCACAGGTTGAATTTTAATAAGAGCTTTCCTTCACGGGGCATTCTACAAGCTGGGTAAAAAAGTCTCTGCATTTGCAGGGATAAATGGGTGTTTTATTAACAGCACAGCAAAGGCAAACGTGAAAACAAACATGTGGTCCGAATCAGTAAACCATAGCAGCGTGGTTTCCTGTAGGTTTTCACAAGATTGCATGACATTGGTTGACACTTTTGGTATCTCAAAAAGGCTCAAGAAAACGAAACCCGGTAGTGCCTATGTTTCGACTTATTAAACAGACACTTTAAACAGTCTTGAAGTATTTAATTCAGTTCTATTCAAATCAACTGCTTGGACTACCTACACAGTGAATAATGAAAAATCAAATTGCCTACTCTCTGTGCAAGCTTGGTCATTGTTATAAAGAGGTGTGGGGAGAAAATATAAACAATGACTACAGTGTCAAGTATTACTGACACTATTTAATGCTTAATCCTTTTAATTCTTATTTGGCAGGGTGTATCGTTTATTATTTTATTCTCTGTGTTATATAACCCACTGATAAAACTGATGTGATTTTACATTCAAGGCTTCAAAATACTTATGAGGCCTGTGTGTTTGTATATCAAGTAATATAAATAAAGCACATTTCACACCATCATTACTGACTTGAAATCAAACACATGATTATACAATTACAGAGGAATTTCTTTAACCACTAGGCCAGCTTGCGATTTTTATTCCAATAATGTCAAACATTTGTTGCTCAAGCTTCACATGAGGGTAATTGCAAGCAGTAATTTTAGCAGTGACTTTCATTCATGCAATATAAATGATGATTTATGACATTAATCTTGGCCGTGATCCTCTTTAGCAATGAGTTTCAGTATCAGTCCCTCAGCTGGTCAGGAAATGGCCTGTTAGCATTTGTAGGCATCAATCAGAGACTCCAGAGGGTGTCTCACACAACAAGCTGGCCTTGACTAGTTTAAGTGCATCACAATGGATGAAGAAGGAATGGGAACCATGCAAACGATTCCAACTATCAATACCGAGAAGTGAGAAATGAGCACAAGTTTACATCAAAGTTGAGGTTCAACCAGATGCTACACAGGCAGTTTTGTGCAGCTGATTAAAGTATAGAAAACACAGCACAGTTCTACCAGAGTCGACTGATTTGGACAACACTCATTTTCACATTTGGTCCTAGTCTGCAGTTTGAATGGGTGACAATGAAGCAGGGCTGTTTCAGCACAGCTGGCACTTTGACAGGGAGCGGGACTTCATTGTTGGGACAGTGTGGTAAGAGAATGATGTCATGCTGGTGAAGCTAAAAGGGTCATGAAGTGGAATATAATACTCTTCACACTGTGCTTCATCATCATCAGGCTATGATCTGAACTGTTTAACACAAGTGTGGTCCATCGCCAGCGTGACATTGACTGGCACTAACACAGATGGTACTGTGAGGCACTTCAAACTGAATTTCCCAACCAAATGGCATGTATTATGTCTGTGAGTGGGTTCAAAGTACCAGGGTGAATGAGAAATTACAAAGTGCATAGCCCACTTTAAATTGCCTTGTTTCTGAATGGTGCTGTATAAATAGTCTTGCCTTTCCTGCTTGCTTCAAACACATCAAACTGAGCCATGTGATGAAAGATGAAGATGACTATATCATCCTCACATTTGTTAACACTTGATTGCCTTTTGACAGATGTACATTTGCTTGAATTTTAGCTGCTAGCAGCCACCAATCCCACACTGATGTGATGATCGTCGTTATCTGAAGCTTCTCATGCATGTTTGGGCTGTGAGGTCACAGCAATGAAAGAAGGTCAAGTCTCCATCATCACTACTGACAAGGGACACTGGCCTGGGTTAGAGGTTGTCTCTTTCAGAGGACAGAGGTATGCATGGCATGCCACTGGGATGGTAAATCAACACCAACCACTGGCCAAACACGAATGAAATTAGTCGTGGCTGGTAAGTCTGCCCACTCAGTTGTTGTGGAAGAGACTTCATTTCCTGCCTTGCATGGTACACTGCTCAAGGTTGGAGGTCATCTCATTCAAAGAACTGAGGAATGTGAAGCATGTCACAAAAATCAAATTCCACACACAACTCCACAATAACCACCATGCTGCCATGAGACAAGAGGGCTGCCATTTTGGCTAAAGGTAAGAGTTGGAAGCTGTGAAATGTGACTAATGAGGAAAGCAGTGATCCAGTTTTATAGCATGTTGTGATATGTGACTTAAATTTACTAAGTACCGCCACTAATTGTGGTGGGAATACCTGGAGTTTTTCATGAAAGCTTTACATGGTGTCTGAAGTAACCAGTGAGGTTTAAAGAACAACAATGAGTCTCTTTTTGTCTTCAGATGCTGGAAAGGCAAGCTGTATTTAGATACTTCCATTTTACAATGTGTCTCGAACACTAACCAGATAGTGTGTGGTTATGTGTGTTATTTGAACATAAAATACAGGGTTTGGAGAAGGAAAAAACTAAGCAAGAAAAATGCAGTTCTGGCCTATGAATGGATACTGCTACCAGTCTGGAAGAGTAGCCACAGTATCAACATTTGGCAGGAGAGGCTGTTAAAGTTATTTGGAAATATGCATTTAAGGCTGCCTTCCTCTCGTCCTGCTTCAGTTTGCCTTCATATCGCCTCCAGGGAGCAGCTGAGCGTGGCATGAAACAACATGTTAGCCATGTGTAAGGCAACATGGAAGGACTCAGCAACTGTTGTGAATATGCTGAGTACTCTATGTTGCATGTATACCAGTAAGCTCAGAATATTCAACACCTGACAATTCGCTCAGCACTGCTCCTACTGGGACTGACGTGGCCCCTTTTACAACTGAAAGCATGTCTTTCTGCCAATTCTCTCCTCGCCCTCTCTCTTGTCAAAAGTCCATAAGAAATAAGAGAGCCAATAGTACACCCTATTCTCTTTATGAGTGCATAATTGTGTAAGTGGATACAAGGCTAAATAGTTAATGAATCAACCTTCTGCAAATCAAGTGCCAACCTTGTTCCAGGCTTAGAGGCCACCACTCATATATAATATCAGAGCCACGTTTAGTGCCGTTAAATATTCAAATATGACTGCTTAACTGTAAACTTTATAGTGTTACAAAAAAGTTATCATGACAAGTTGACAACAGCACGTGGTAGCATGGTATTTCTAGGCCTATTTGAGCCCCCAAAAAAGTTGAAAATAAGTTATTTTACCTCTGGAAACTGGAGAGTCTGGGGGACAAGAGGAGTCCTTATTTTCGGGAGACAGTCTTTGCTTAGCATTTGCACTTCCTGAACTGAGTGTCGGGCTCGAGGGGGGACTTGAGCCTCGGCTGTTCGTGGTCCCTCCGTAGAGAGTCTGCGCCCGCGTCGGGCTGCTCTGACCCCCACGCAGGAGCTGGTAGGGCACGGTGGCACGGATGGGGTGCAAACGGCAGCTGTTGTTGAACGAGCCGGGCGAGCCCGCATTGCTGCGTCTCACCCTCGGCTGCTGGAGCGAGTTGCTGGGGGTTGACATCCTCCGAAACTGGCTGTAATTCCTATCGCAGTAAGAAAGACGTACTGTCAAAGCTGCTGCTGCTGCTTCTCTAGAGGAGAGGAGGAGGCAGAGGAGGAGGAGGAGGGGGGCGGTAAGATAAACATTAGCCTGTTAGCAAAAAATGTTAACGTTAGCTTCCTTTTTAAAAAAATTTCAACTCACGCGCTCGCGAAAAAAAGGGCTCCAACACGCATTTATTGGTGACAACTTACCTGGAAGATACTAACACATGCCGACGTAAACTCTAAACGTTACTCTGGTAACTTTAAAAGTTTTTTCGATACTTCTTGAAACGTTTAATTCGTGTTTTCCAGCTCTCGCTCTGTCTTCCCCATAATGACTACTCAATCTAAATGACAGTTGTTTCGACCAGACTACTGGCTGATGCTTGTGGGCGGGCTACGACGCTCACTTGTGACCTTGTGATTGGACAGCGGCGTGGTACAGTAGCGTCGCTGATTGGTCAAAGCAGGTCTATGGATAGTACTTGTACCCAATCATATTTGGCGAGTTTAATTAGCATGGGTAAAGTTTTTATGAGAAAATTAAGATGTATAAATGTGTGTAAACCAGGATATTGATCCTAAAGTTCGGCCGTGAACTGAATTAAATACATCTTATAGCTCAATATATGACCGCATAATTTATACAACTCAGGAGGTAACACTGTTTTACCACAACGATCAATAGAAACATTAGCTCCTCTGGAGTTTTTGATCATTGTCTCAAAAACCTTCCACCGAAGTCGGGCTATTTCCAGTCATCATAGAAATGTTATTGTTCAATTTCTTGTTTTTTCAGTGATCACAACTTATGGACCTTTAAAAGTGAGTTAAAACTCTATCAAAACAATACAAACTCTGTCATTTTACACAGGGTTCAGTAAGCCTAACAATTGGACCTGCACATGTCAACTGCTAAACTTTAAAGTCTAGCTGTCCTTGTTTGAGCTGTTTTTTTGTGTACCTTCCTATACATCCATGCTGTGCTAGCATACTTGGCCAACGCAGCAGTTGTGGTGACATTGTTGAATAACTGTTGCAATCTAAGGTCAAGAGTAAATTTCAGTCTGAAGGTTTCAGACAATATGAACACAGTTCCCATGAAAAAAAAGTGTGAATCTGACACTAGGCCAACTCTATTTGCTAAGAATGCTACTAATTTACCTTGTGGTGAGACTGTTGAGTCAGTCGCTGATTACATGACAAGAAGGGACTTTCATCTTAATAAAGGAGATTTATTGTTTATCTAGTGCTGAGACCTAAAACCCATTGTTTTTCACTGCTGCCCATCTATTTGCCCTCATTGGTCTGTGAATAATGTGTGACTCAATGTTTTTTAAGCAAAGATAAAAAATGCAAATGGCATAAAAACCCACGCCATCTGAGTCCATGAAACATAATATAAATAAATAAGCTATGTAAACATATGAAAAAGACTCCATTCAGCAGTGCTCCAATTTGTCAGTCGGAATTTATTTAAAAGGCAAACACAAGAAACACTGAAAGGATGAAATTCCAGCCACCCTGTTTTTTGGGGACGCTACACGGCTCGCCAATTTGTCAGCTCCACTCTAAAATAGTTCACAAAAGGGCATGTAGGCCTATAAAACCTCCCACAACGGGAAGAGATCCTGGTGAAAGCAGCATACAGTAGCTCCTGTGCCCCCACCCCTCCTTCACCTCCTCCCTACTCCATGACTAAGTGATTTAGCCAGCTCTGGTGCAGGCCGCCTCTTACTTACAATGCCTCCCTAGGTTAGTGACAGAAGCGGGGAGGGTGGCAGAGAAAGAGAGAAAACCCATTTACAATGCAGCTTACACACAGCCGTCCCCCCACAGACGGCACCCATCCTTGGATTGATGTGTGGTATGCATAGTTTTTTTTTTTTTTGGGTGCAATTTGAGGAACAGACAGAGGGAGAAAGAAAGAGAGGGCAAGTCTCGGAGGGTGTCGGAGGGGGAGTGAGGGGCTCAGGCTGTCTGTTCTCTCGCCCTCTCTTTGAGTCAATAGTGTTCCGGCAGCTGAGGTTCTTTATGAGGGGAACAATCTGGAGGGTCTTGTCAGAGTGCCGAGCAGCTGCTGTTTTCTGGCGAGCTCCTTTCATGGACCACAGGCCTGGAGTGGGCTGGTGAATACAGACGCACCCTCCCACCCTCATCCTCCTCATCACCCACTGCCACCCCTTACCTTCTCCAATCCCTCATCCTTGCACCCCCCCTAAAAAAAAAACACCCCTTGCACTGGAAGCCCCCCCCTCCTGCACAATGCCAGAAGAAGAGTGGCGCACAGGAACACGAAGAGAGCAAGAGAGTGTTGTTATTGTGCGCTACAATCCGTTCCGTCACCCGGGGTACCGTCGTTCACCCCGAACAATGCTTTCATGAGGTATGTAAAGAGATCCTTCCGTAAGACAAACAGACATTAAATACCGTTTTTTTTAAAACACATAGCTCAGACATATTGGCACCTGTGGTCACACCTTCACAACCTGATGTGTGTGTGAGTGTGTGTGTGTGGACATTTTTCTTCTTCTTTTTTTTTTAATTGAACACAATAAAACCATAATCCTGATTCAGGTTAGATTGTAAGAGGCCGACTACAACTGAGCCTCTTGTGTTTCTCCTGAGTGGAATTTAATAAGCAGAGCAGTGAGTTTGCATTTGCTCCCTTTCTGTCGTTGATTCAGTTAGTGAGATCAGTAACACACACTGCCTCCCTTCTTCATATAGGGCTCTGTTACGACGTTACATTCACTAGACTATAACTTAACAGTATGTCTTTCTATTCAAGCAGCCACTCCAGAGAAGGAGCACTGCTGGCACCCTTTGTCCCTTGGCCAGCTGTCAGTGTGGCGGGTGCAGCAGTGAACCTGCACTGGGCCCCAATTCTCAAGCTTAATACAGCTAATCAGGGCTTCCCATTTCACATATACCCATTATGTCTCATATGATTGTACTTGTACTTTTTTAACTGCCTTGTGAATAAAGCGAAACTGAAGTGAAATGAACTGGTTGGCTCCGGGCTGGTGTTTGGCTTCAGTTTCCGACAGGCGTCTCCTGTTTAGCTGCTGTCTGAAGGCACCAGGTTCCCTGTGGTGTCCAGCTGCATGCATTTACACGTGCAGGCCGACACTGGGCACTCTGTGTGGTCTCTGAAACACACACATGACAGTCAATTAAAAGACGAAACACCACACAGACAAAAAGAAATGTGTAAACAATAGATAACGAAGAAGTTTGTACGTCCTTGTGACAAAAGACTGAAGGGCATATCAGGTAAGTGTGCTTTCCATTCACTGAATTTTTGGTTCTGTTTTAAATATCCAACAAAGGGTTATCACAAATACCTCAGAAAACCTTTTTCATGATGCCAAAAATGTTATTTATACTCTGTTGTCTGTAAGTTTATTGGTCATTTTTAAAACTCTGCTTGCGTCACTCTAAAATAATTTTTTAAAGTACAGGAAAAAGTGAAGCAAACAGAGTTTTGTCACAGGCAAATTATTTCTACCTTACTTTGCAACGTTAGTAATAGATAACTAAAGGTAACCATCACAGCAAAATAAGTGG
>JAPZDZ010000025.1:3763102-3774954 GCA_029783805.1 Acanthurus tennentii
AGTCAGTTGTGACATGCAAAACTGTCTGAGGCTTCTCTAAAGCACAGCAGTGCTCTCAGTTTGGCAGATTTGCATGCTAACATTTGATAAATGGGAATAAAAACAAAGTTCAGCTGAGACTTTTGGGATTTTTTTTTGGTTTGCAGGTATTTGAGCATAAACTAAAATCTTGCACAGACTGAAAATGCCACCTCATGATGGCGCTAGAGGAGAAATCATTGGCTCAAAGTCACAAAGCTTGTTCTCTTGAACCAAATATCACAGAAATTCATCTTTTAGTTGTTGAGGTTTTTCAAAAATCCAAAGTAGTAATGTCATTGTAGCAAGAGAGGAAAAGTTAAATTGATTGGTTTAAAGAAAAACTAATAAGCCAGAACATTTCTGCGTGAGATTTTACAGGTTTTTCAATTACTAGGAGATGTTTTTTCTTCTTCTTGTTTCATCTTTAGAATTTCTTGGCAACAAATAACCTTTTGTCAATCAAGTGCTATCAAGGTTACAATCAAATATTTGTATAATCATGCTGATGTTCCCACAACTTTTCCCATCGAGTCATTTATCTTCATTGCATTTTACACAAACTAAACACGTCACAAAAATCATCTTCTGCAAAACGTTCCAGCAACATCTTATCTCTGTTCTCTCTGCTTTGTGTCTGCGTTTCACTGTACTGATTGCTGTTTTTAATCCCTGGAGGTGTTTAAGATTATTATGCAATTTTTGCAGCATGAGATCAAAATAAACTGATACGTTATAATAAGAAAAAAAAAAAAGATTTAGCTTCTTCTGCAGCCTTTGAAGCTCACCCAAGTTGGCAGGTATGGAGCACAGTGTCAGTTCGGATCTGGCTGAGTGTGTAACACGCCACCCTCATTCTAATGAAGGTCTTTTGGATTACCCTCCACAGTCATTAGATCAGCATAATAAAGGGACTCCGGGCCGGTGTAAGAGGAGGGGGAGGTGGGGCGAGGGTCGGGTACTCGGTGTGATAGACAGCGACCTATAAGGCCTACACGTGAATGGGGGACGCTTCAGTGAATTCACTTCCTCAGTTTGTCCCTGGCAGGCCCCAAGGTCACGTCTGCTCGCTGCTTAGGAGCCTTTTGTGATGGAAATCCTGTGGATAAAGTTTAACCCCTAGAACAATCCAAAACCTGGTCCTCCATGTTCGCTGGCCCCCCCTCCTCCTCCTCGGTCACCCCTGCTCCAATCCAGAGGCAAAAGGCTGCGAGTCCCGTGGCAGATCCTTGTTGTTGGACGTGCCTGCAGACTGGATGGATGGGTGTTAAGTATGCTTGAGTGGGGTGACATTGTTTTCTTTGGATTTTGCACAGATGTTGCAGGGGAAAAGGAGGGAGAAACAGAATAAAATCCATCTGTAACAACGTGCATGAATGATGGACTTTTCAGCAGAAATTAAGCCAACAAAAGTACAAAAAAAACCCCCAGCATGTTATTCTCGATAAGATCGAATCTACTCGATGCCATGATGACTCACTTAGCAGTGAGTCAGTTGGAGCAAAACTTGGGAGCTTGGAAACTGGCTAAAATCGGGCTCATACTGTCCCACAGTGGCACATTCAAAGGAAGTTAAAAATATTGGAACCAACAAGCCCCAAGTTCCCCTGGGAGGAGAAAGTTAAATATGGTCACTACCCAGTCTTTTCTGAGCTCAGCTTGTTTACGCTTCCACAAAGCGTAAAATCAGTGTGGACACCAAATATACCACCGCACATACTCGACACAACCTCACTATTCATACAAAAGTAAATATGATCCACGACAGTTGGCTGACTGTGATGTTTTTTCATGCCAAAAACACAATTCATCCGTTCTGCTGATTCACCATGATCTCACCCTCTGTAGTGCACAGCAGCGTGAAGTCACATTTCCAGGCTGCGATCTGTAAAAAAAAACTGACTCTTCATCCTTAATGCTGCGTTTAAAAATGGAGGGCGTGATCTGCTTAAGAGGCTCGTGGTACAGTACGAGAGTTTACGGCCATGCTAGCGGCTCCACGAGGCTGAAAAGACACAGTGATAATAGCATGCTAACATTAACCTTATCAAACTTTAGAACTGCATTGATTTGACACATTAAAAACAGATCTGCAGGAGCAACTGCTGAGCTTGAGAAGAAAAAAGTTGCATAAATTGTTTGGTGACTCCAGGGGGCGCTGTGTGAAGCCTGATAATCGTGATGACATTTGAGGAGGGTTCAGGCCAAAGCTCAGAGCCACCTGCCTGTGGATGAAAAAGATGAGTTATTTAGACACCATGTTTTAAAAATGAAGAGTGTGTGAATTTAAAAAAGGCTGTGTTTTCTTAAGTCAAACAATCTTATTAGAGTTCAGTATTTAATTAGGTGGAGTTTTCTTTAAACATGCAGATTTTAAGTGATTAATAATTGCTTTGTTCATCACTTTGGTTTATGATGCTAATATTTTGTAATTAGAACAAAACGCAAAGTAGCTTCAAACAGAGGCTGATGGGAAACTCATGTTTGGCAGGTATTTGATCATAAACCATTTGCAGACTGTTGGACAACTTCAGATTTTTTTTACTGTCAGAGTTGCCCGATGAAAAGGAGATAACAGTGATTACGGATCGCAAATTACAAAGTTTCATGAAAATCCATCCAAGAGAAAAATTTCATTCCAACCAAAACTGGGAATTCTTCCAGTATTTTGGATGAATGTTGCATGACGGATAAAAATTTCCCCCCCAAAAAAAGTCTAAACTGCATAAATAAATTGCTGAGACTCAGTAATAAGCATCTGTTCCAGGTTTATGAGTGTGTTTATGACTGTGTGCATGTGTGTTTGCACATGAGTGTGTGTGAGTGTGTGTGAGTCTGCTTTACCACCTTGTAAATGACACATCTGTGTTGCTGTGTTTTCACCACCTGAACAATCAGCGCTGATGCATGTGTGTATGCGAGTGTGTTTTTTGTGTGTGTGTCACTTCCTGCCTTTGAACACAAGGTGGAGCTGTGAGACCTGCGCTGATCACCAGCTTCTCCTCTCTAATGTTCCTCGTGTCTCTCTTTTCTTTCTCGCCGTGTTGCTGCTGCTGTCATCATAATGTCACGGCGGCAGAGTGAAGAAGGCGTGACGAGGCAGAAGATGGGATGGTGTATGTGTGTGTGTGTGTACGTGTGTGTGTGTGTGTGTGTGTGTGTGTGTGTGTATTCCAGGAGGTCTTGTTTTCCTTCTCCCTCTCAGGGATGGCAGCACTTGAGTCTGGGAGACATTGATTTAGACGGGACTGCCGCTCTGTGACGAGACAAACCACAGAGTGCCAAGGTCACTCAAACCCATCATCTTTCCATTCAAAGTGGGATGGGTTCCTCAGTGAAGCATGTGGGGGGGGGCTGCGGAGAAGCTTCCCTTATAGTCCCTTAAACATGGACGAATGAACTCTCAGCTGGAATCGTTTGATGCTTAATGATCCTTCAAGGCTTTAAATTGTTTTACCAGGTGTGATCACCCTCCTGAAATGTCACAGAAAGGCATCGGGTCTGCAGGGACTTTTACAGCTTTTCTGTGTGATAGAAATTGAGTCTTTAAAAATCAGCCACAAGTCGTTGGGACGGTGCACTCCGGCTGGAAGGGAGGAGAGGTTGCTCAGATAATAAAAAATCCTGCGTTGGCAAAATAAAATTCAAAAAAAGTAAGTTGAAGGCCAAAAAAAATCTCATCTCTTACATCAGTAATTGTGTCTGTTCTACATTTATTTCAATTCTGTCATTTTTTGGGCTCAAGATGGACAGAAACGTTGATGAGACCCTTCAGGATAAAACGTTCAAATCATCATAATTGGAGACATGAGGTTCTTCCAGCGAAACAGACCTCATCCGAGGGTGCAGGGGAGTTCTTCATGGCTGTCTTGTTCTATTTCGGGGTCAATCATGTGAAACTCACTTTTCAAGTGGAGCTGGTTGCGTTCCAGTTCGACTCTGACTCACCGCCGAACACTTTGCTGCAGTGCAGAAATGAGAAAACACTTCCTTTATTGGAAATCAGGGGGTTTTCTCTTACGATTATCGCAACCGAAACATATGTTTTTTACATTTTTTCCCCTTTTTTCCCCTGCAGCTCCATTAGCAGCAAAAAAAAAAATGATGCTTTGAAATTCTCTTTCTGCACCTCGGTGCATTCTGGGAGCAGGTTTATGGAGCATGCATGCTGTTTTTCACCAGCAGTCGGAGTTTTATTCATGTCCTTTTGCACAGAAGAGAGTTCCCCGGCGCTGGTGTCCAGTTAGTATCTCCCCTCAGCTGGGTGTTGGATTCAAACAAGAGAGCCAGTCTTCCATGTCTCAAGTCCAGCAAAAACATCTGTCATGTCACATAACAGCGACCGGGTCTCAAACTCTCTCTCTCTCTCTCTCTCTCTATCTCTAAAACTGCTTTTTTACGGCTTTCAGCTGTCATTTCCCTGCTGCCTTGACACACTCCATTTCTGCCTGTTTTTCTCGCAGTCGGTCCAAATATGTGACTCAGCTCAAAGTCTTGTCCTGTCAGCACCGCAGGAATCTGGTCACATCCATGCAGTTATCCTCTGAAAGATGTCTCTTCTTTCTCCAGCAATAATATCTCCAATGCCAAGGCTTCAATCTGTTTTTAGATGATTGTTTTATACACTTTTTTAGAAGAAATAAAGATTATTATTAGTTCTTTGCAGCACAGGTGCCTTTTGGAATCGCGTTCTCGTTTAATATTACCAACGAAATTTATTTTTATTATCTTTGAGGCCCAAAAATAACATTGAATTAACTTCCTGCCTGTTTAAGTTTCCTGTTAAACTCTGCTCTGCTAGGATTCATGCTTGCTGTCGTCTCTTTCATGGCCCCTGTTGGTGCATTGCGATGCTTTTCTGGCGTGTTACTACCACCATCTGTGGATCAGCAAGATTGCATGAATCTGGCAGCAGGAGTCTGTGTTTTATCGCCGCGTGCTTCTGTGTTTGCATGTGTGTTTTCATGATATGATATAAACAAAACAGGGACCCACTCGTAAAAACATTGCTCTGTAGAGGAACTAGTCATAAACTTGTCAGGCCGGCGTTATTACTGGTTTCATAACCCCAATTCATCACGTTTTTACAGTTTTAGGCGGGAAAGTGCAAACTCTTGTCATAAAAAGGAAATAATTGTATTAGAAAATAACAAAAAGCACAAGAAACGAAAAAAGTAGTACTGGAGTTTAGTAAAGAATAACAGATTATTCTTCCTGAGAAATTTGCTCCAAACTGACGGCTGATTAATGTGCTTAAAGACTGAAACTAAACCTGTTTTTCCCAGGAAAAAACTTGGCATCCCCCTCGAGTTTGTTCAGACTCAACCATGTTCAGTTGTATTTGTATTTTCAAAGAGTGTTTTTTCAGGAGAAAGAGCTTTTTGAAAGAGAATTTGGGTTGTTTGAGTGTAAACTTCCTCAAATCCAGAAGTGCATAGAGACAGAGGCAGTGGATGAATACATGAACAGTGTCTCGTCCATTTTCTGATGGGGGTGACTTGCAGTTTTCAATGTCCTGAACCAGAAAAAAAAGTAATAATCTTCAAACTTTTGCAGCATTGCTCAGAGAGTCGAAGTGGATGTGCATGTAATGAGAGCTGTAGAACTCACCTGCTTCCACTTTAGGCCACAAACTTATCAATCACCAGGTGTTTAATGCAACTAATTTTACTTTTACTCACATCCCAACACAAATGTTTTGCATAACTTTACATAACTTCACCGGAGAAGCACATGATAAATGCACAGCTGAGAGGAAAATGCTTCAGCCAGGAACAAACATAGTCTGACATACTTCTAGTTTTGGAAATACACACAGACATTTAAAGTGGTTGCACTTGCAAATTTGCATAATGGTTGGAAAAGAATAGACCACAGGTCTGCACTATTCAAATCTCCCTCTTGTTCCGCATGTTTTTCAGGAAGTTTCTAGAAATACATATGTTGAATAAAGCTTTTGAATCTCACCTTACACATATTTTTATTTTTATTTGTCAAACAAGAACAAATGTATGACTCAAACAAGAAGAGTGAAATCAGAATAACATGCAAAGCCACCAGGTGAGTCTTGGGAAAGTGAAGCAGTTCATAACTAGCGCCCCCTACAGGCCAGTTAAAAGGAATGAGGAGTCAGTGGTGATAAAACAGAGCAGAGTTTTTTAAGAAACTGTGAATCAAGGAAACAACAAGAGTTCCTTGAGGATACAGTCATAAATTCACACAAAGAATATTGACTGATGGGTCCAATAACACGTAAGATTTGCTGCAGACTCTGAAACATGAGCACACACACTCTCACACTCTCACACACACACACACACTCCTGCAAATGCACGATCCCCTTCAGGCCTACACCTGGCAGAGATAATGACAGGTTGAGGTGGAGACCTGGAGAGCCGCGGTGTTATTCCTGACGCAGCACGGCGCGTTGCCTTAACTTGCTCACTCATTTGTCATTTTTTAAAAATCCGCCCTTGAAATATATTTTCAACTGTGACTCTTCAATAAGAGTCCTTTTCAGCCCTGAAACTTAAAGCTAAGTGTGGAAACGCATCACTCGTTATTTTCTGGGAACCGTTGTTTTAACCCACATGCGCTCAGCAAAAAAAGGCTACAATCAATCAGCGGCCATTCAAACACAATCAGCCGTGTTTTGCCACCAAGTCGCACAAAAATTCCTCACCAATTACCGACACAATCACATCTGATTGCTCATCGTGTGTGTTGGTCAGTTTCCAGAAGGTTCCTGCGCTCGTCGGCGGTGTGGGAGCCTGATTTCTGCTTCGTGACTCAAACTGAGACCTGATGGATTCAAACAAAGCAGAACACACAGGCCTCCGCTGTGCTGTGTGTTACAGCTCACACACACACACCTTCATTTAGCATAATTTTATGTTTTACAGGTTATTTTTTTTTTCACTGTTGCAGCCAGATGTTTCCCCCCTCTTTTTTTTCATCTGTTTATTCATTTTTTTTTCCCTTGTTACATTCTGGCAGCACAGGTGCTTTTACGTGGGCCGATAATAAAAATTGAGTGTGTGACCATAATGGAGAGCGAGAAAAGTCACTGCTATTTCCAGTTATTTATTCATCCTCCACACAAACACACACGTTTGAAACCACTTAACATCCAGACTCCAGACATCCCCTCTGCGTCTCTCTCTCTCTCCTCCTCACAGTGAAATATTAATAAACCGTCTTGTTTGCGGTTCTTTTTTTTTTTTAAGCAAATAAACTGTGGCCTCCTTGTTTGCATGATCCTCAGAACCTGAGCAGAACCGTCTAAATAAGCTGGAGAAAGTATTTTAGGAAATGCTTGTTTTTCTGCTCGGCAGGAGGAGATTAATGGTTTGTTTGCATTCCCTGCGTGCTGCTCATCGCTGTGCTGTCCCAAGAAACACACTGCTGTATACATGCAGGACATATAATGGAAGATAAATGTGGCAGGAGGGGCAGCGGCCTTCCTTGGGGGAGGGGGGTGAAGTTGTTGTACAGAGAGGAAACCGTGTAAGAGGAATTTACTGTGAACAGATGACACGTTAGCTCGCTGAGACGTGGTTTATGTTCAGGTTACAGTTTGTTTTTTCCTCTCTGTGTGTTTAGCGTCTGACCTTTGACCTCTGGACAGCAGTGGAGTCTTCATCACTTAACAAACCCACCAAGGCAGAGGCGAATTAATTGGCTGCTGAAGGGTTTCAGCATCAGAGCGGCTCGTCGGATGGTGAGAGAGCTTCGGAAATCCTCTGAAAAGTCGGATTTAAGTGTCCGACCTTTAAACATTCACACCACTTTACACTCCGACTGGTCTGCTGCGTGGAGGTGAGGAAGGATTTCTCTCTCTGTCTCTCTCTCTCTCTCTCTAACACCTCTTTTTTTAAAAATCTCTCTTCTTCTTCTTCTTGACGCAACTATTTCTGTCACTTTCATGTGAACCACCGAGTGCAACGCTGTGAAACTCCTCCAGGACAGACTGCCTGAAACTGTGCGTCATTATTCCTGTATTTTCACTCCTTCCAGCGAAGCCAACGTCAATAAACACATTTTCTTTCCTGACATCCAGAGTGCACGCTGACTTTTAAGCCACCAGGGGGCCTCAGATTAACTGGAATTGTAAGCATTTTTTTGTCCTTTTTATTAGGATTCAGTCCCAAATCCAAAAAATATTGTGAAACGGCACAAAGCTTATGAGATTATAATGCCTGACACATGTTTGGACGCTGTGGGAAATTTTCAGATTTAAAAATAAGAATACTGACGTGCACTGTAAAAAAAATCTTCACGTTATAAAATTTTTTTTGAGATGCAGCTGTGGGATTTGTGTTCAAAATCCTGCTTTGGGCCCCACGGTGGCTCGTTCTGGCCCTGATAGGTGAGCAGAAGCCGTTTCGGATCTTTGAAAATGGTGATTTTTTTTTTTTTTTTACAGCTAAGCAAGATGTTTGGCAGGAGAAAATGTTTGTTTATTCCTGTCTGAAAGCTGGCGGGCTTGCACATTAATCCCTTGAGGACAGATTGACGTCAGCCTTTGAAGTCCAACAACATGATCATAATCCCCTTTTGAACTCCGACATAATTGGTATCAGTTGTTGAAAGGAGGCGATGAATGCATAAATGACGGGAAAACAGGCCTCGGTGTGGCTTTACATGTTAATTATTCGTCTTTATCTGCGTAATGAAATAGCAGATTAGTGAATAAACGCTTATGAGAAAGTGAAAGGTTTCATTCCTGCAATCTGAAATTCATCAGTCAACATTTCAAAAGGAAATAATTAATTCAACATCAAAACATCATTTAATTGGAGGCAAAAGGTCTGAGGAAGATGATAAGTTGTAATTCGTAATCTGCTTTATTTTTGAACTGCTGATGTAAAAGTTGGAAATAAAACTTTAGAAAATGTGATACGATCAGGTGCATGAAAGCTGTTCCTGCACAGACGTTATTCTCCGCCGTGTTATCTGCACGCATAACAGCGAGGTGTTTTGAGTTCGCCGTCAGGGAAATGTGTTTCCTTCAGGATGTTTTATTCAGTTGTGTTTCATTATCATTATCATCATTCAGCAGCAGAAGCAGCCTCCTGCTTTGAATCCAGTCAAGTTACAGATATTTAAAGATCCTCTTCACTCAATAATGTGGTTTTTTGTATGTTTATGTCCCATTAAACGTCAGACCTCGACTGTACTGACTTGTATCTGTGCACGTTTCATCATGACAGAGGTGTTTTCACTTTCTTCTCCTGACGAGGGGAGATGTCTGTGCTTTTCTTTAAAATCCTATATGCAAATGTGCATATTTAAAGGCAAATTACAGGCAAAGAGACCTGCAACTTTCCTCACAGAGGGCGCACGTCAGCACAGAGACAAGGAGTTTGCATTAGCAGAATTACTAATATGTGTAAACCACAGACAGTTATGAGCTAACGAGCTTCAAAAACAACATAAACAAGTAAAAGATGCTAACTGTTTTATCATTCCTGGCTAGTTGCTTGTTTTAGTGCACAACAGACTCCAAACATGAGTCTTAAACATGTCTGACTGAGCTTCTCCATGTTTCCTTCCTGCTAACGTTGTGCATCATGATGCAGAACTGCTCTTTCAGCAGTGAACCGAGCATGAGCAGCGTTGGTTGGCGGAGCATGAGGCCTGTTATCAATGGATCCTAATCATCCCATTGAGGAAAAAAGAGCAGATTTTTCTTTCAGCCCTTTTTAGTTTTCATGCTTTTATTGAGAAAATCATGTGAAACTAAATATTAATCATAACAAAACTAGCAAAACGTTACACATGAGGAGCAGCTGGAAGTCCAAATGTTCCACTTATCTTCCTCTTTCATCAATTATGTCGATCGAATCTAATCACATTAAGAATCCTTGTATCTTTATCTTCCACAGCAAACTTTTATTATTTTAGGATTTTGTGTCTGGAATAAGGCTGTTTCTTTCCGCCTCTGCTGTCATTTTATTTTCTGGACGGCCGGCGGGGTTTTGCTTGGATTTCGCTGAGTTGTCGTTAACAACCCATTGGATGTTATTTGTGGGAAGAAATCCGTGCAAACATAATTCATGACAGAGGAGAAGCTGTTTGCTCTGCTTCAGCCACATCTATTTTTAATGATGTTGACTTTTTCTGGCGGAGGGGAAAAAAAAAACCAAAACAAAACAAAAACAAACGAGGACACAGTGAGGACGGCGTGCAGTGCTGCGTTTGCCCTGCAGGTGACAGCAGTAGCATATTTAAAATGCAAACATATACATGCACATACACACATGCAGCCTGAGCACACAGAGGGAGAATCAAATATTCAGTATTTTAACATCTTGTAAATGAGTTTTTTTTTCCCCAGTTTTAGCTCATTTCCATTCTTACACAAACAGAACGGATCGGCTCGGATCAGGTTAATTATTTCCCATAAACCAACACTCTTCCAGCTCATGTCTCTCTCTCTTTCTCTCTCTCTCTTTCGGCCGAGAAAACAAACCATCAGCAGATCTGTGCTTGTGTGGAAATAATACAGCCGGAGAAAAAAAATAAAATAAAAAAATCTATTTCAATGAAAGAAGGGGACATTTCTTTCACAGTTGTGCACAATTCCAATAATATCTTCGGAGATTTGAAGTGCTGAGGGGAGCAGCTCAGACTTGACTGCTGCTGTTCTCACCAGACTCCAGCTGTGATTTTTTTTTTTTGTCCACTAAAGGAAAGCAGAGCAAATTTCTGATTTCTGCCCCTCAGGTTTTTAAAAGAAGTGACGAATAAAATGAGGCTTTCCTTTTAACTCTGTGTGCATATTTGGTTTGTTTGGGTTTTTTTTTTTTCATGACAGGTTCAGGGAAGATAATGATAAAAAAAAAAGGGAAATCACATCTAAGGTTTGCATTGAGTTAACTAGGATGCCATGGTAACTGCTCGGAGGCAGCTTTCCGACGTTTGGGACAGTAGTTTTTCAGAGAGAGCGCTGCATTCAAGGGCAGATAATCTGATATAATTGGTAGAAACCTTCAGCACGGAACAAGGTTTCCTTCATGACTTTGCTGCGAGGAGCTGTGAGGTTTTATTAACCTTAATTCACCCGGCAGAGGCTTCTGCTGAGCACGCACGTTGTTTTCCAGCGACGGCCTGCTTCACATTCATACAATTGCACACATTCTCAGCTGGATGCTGCCCAGCTCCACCTCTGGAGCAGCTGGCTGTTATTTTCTCCTCCCTACAGCAACAGCAGCAGCGGCGGCGGCGGCGGCGGTGGCCAAATAAGGTATCTCAGCAGACAAAAGGATTTCTTACAGACATTCAGCCTTTTAGCAAAGAGCTGTCGTAGATTCTCTGGAAGAATCAAAGGCCACATACATCACCCGTTTCAGTTTGCTTTTACTGGGCTGCCTTGGAAGTAGAAAGCATCTCGTAAAGTCTTTTTATATGGTCTGAAAGTGCTCTGGAATAAGAGAGGAGGTCTGAGATTTGGCAAAAGCCTCGGCTGCCCTTAAAAGAAAGCCTCCCACCGAGAGGATAAAGTGCCCTCGTCTGTGCAAAAATGCAAATCATCCACCGAGCACACGCCCATGCATTAGCTTCAACCTCATGTGGAATCTCTGTGAGTACACTCCCCGCTGCTGACGATCAGAGGCTGGGTTTGTCTTCGGCTGGATGACACAGAAAACGTGCTGTAATAACCTTTGGTAAGGACATCCTCCATCCTCCTGGAGGGGGGGGGGTGCAGCTGGGAGGCGGTGGTGGTGGTGGAGAGGGGGACTCTGTGTTTTGGGAGACGAGGTGGCGGTGAAATTAAAAAAGGGAAGAAGCGTGAGTGAACTGTGTTATGTGGAGAGAGGAGAGCAGCTGGC
>JAPZDZ010000025.1:3966950-3983277 GCA_029783805.1 Acanthurus tennentii
AAAATCGTGATTTCAATTCAAAGCTAAAAAATCGAGATTCATATTTTTTCCTGAATCGTGCAGGCCTATTATAGATACACTGTGGTCTGGGATTTATCGTGCATTTATGGTTATCGCGGTAAAACTGCCGAATTTATCGTGATATTGATTTGAGAGTTCACATCGCCCAGCTCTAAATAGCACTCAGCTTTTTTTCTGAAGAGGAAAGTTTTGAATGGATCATTTAAATGAACCAAACTCAGCGAAATGTTACCTGAACTTTTTAAAAGAAAACTACAGATGGCCTCATTAGTTTGAATTGGCATTGACCCGATGACATATCAGAGCCACATTACCTGCAGAGGCTCATCAGAACCCCTTCAGTTCACTCAGACATAGACAGACCATTGTTTTTAATAGCTCTGCCCTGAATGTCTACGTTTTCTGGGATTGACTAATGAGCACACAATCAGATTCAGGAGGCGCAGAGGGCAGAAGAAGTTCAAACTTTAACTGAGTTTTTCAGATTCTGCATCTTTTTTTTCTTACTTGTTTCCTTAAGTACTTCTGAGTAGCAAGCTATATTTTTTTGACAGAAAGCGTTCACACTTGATGGTGAATTGAAATGACTCAGAGTTAAAATCCCCCTATATTAGCACACACACACACACACACACACACAGTTAGTTTCTCTCTCATCTCTCTCTCTCTCTGCTGGTGATTCATCTTTTACAAGTTAGTGAAAATTTCCCTGTTGCTTTCCACCTGGTTACAACTGACAACCGTAGCTAAATCCCACCCACATATGACGCACCCGAACTACCAGTAATCAATCTGTTATTAGCGTTCACCTTTATCCCGACACTCCCGGCTTCATTTTCTCCCGACGGCCGGCGCTAAACCGTGATTGACAAACTTCAGAAGTGGACCTGAAACGACGCTGCCCGCACACATTACTCACACGTTAACTCTGTGTGTTAGTGTGTAATAGGCGCTATTAATAAAGCCAAGCCATGCGTGACTCGACTCCCTCTCTGCAGCCGCCTCTCATGGCTGACTCTTTACCGGGGATTCAGTTGTGTGAGTTTGGATCAGTCTAATCACATTTGTTTAATTAAGCACAGCTAATAGACTCTCCAGGAGATAGGGTGTCTCACTGTGACGGCGGCGCCGCATTGAGATGCATGTCAAACACACAGGCCTGGTATCTCTGCGGCTCCCATGGCTCCGTACTGGCTGACATCCCCGACATCCGACCACGTTTGCAGGGCTGACACGAACAAGCTGGAGGTTAAATGCTGTGGTTGCACATGCTGGAATGGATAGATGCCACTGGAAGGTCTAATGAGAACGTCCCTGTTGTCTGCGTTTGACTTTGTAGCAGCTTGAACTTGCTCGTCCCTCAGGATGCTGCCATTAGTTTAAAGGGTAAACATGAGGAGAGGAGCGAGGGATGGTGGAGAAGCAAGGAAGAACATTTTTAACATCTAACTATGTGAATTATTTGAAAACCTGAGTTGGTGGTTGTTGAAACAGCAAAAAAAGACATAAAACCGAGATGACTTTGGTGAGTTTTGTTCCTGTAAATGGAGTCTGATGCTTTGGAGGGAGCAATGTAACAGTTTCTCTTTATTATCTCTGCAAGGATCATTCACGTAAAGCCGTCAGATACTTGAAATAACAAATCTGACATACTTTGATGGAGCACGGTCACCCTGACTGCAGCCCTGTGTTGTACCTGCAGCACTCGCAGTCATTTATGAAGCAGTTTTGACCATCAAAACTTTTGTCCCCATCAGTCATTCAGCACAAAAACATGAGTAAAAAACAGTCCAGGATAACAAAAAAACACCTTTTGCATTTTCTGTTAACAAGCAGAAAAAGAAAGTTTGCTTGAGGATCTCAGCACACAGTCTGTTCATAAAACTTTTAGCAGGTTTTATCACCTGTCGTGTGGTTGCAACTCTACCTGTGTGTGTGGGTGGTTGAGTAAAGTATGTATCATAAGTTCACTCACACATGTAGTTTAATAAGTCAAGTTGTACTTGATTCAAACAGGATAAGAACTGTGGTTTTCTGGGTGAAAAGTCCTGTGTTTTAAACAACTCTGTTAACCTCCAACATGGACTTTTTCTCTCTTTTTACCTTCTCACTTTGCTCTGAGAGTCTAATAACTCAACGGATGGGTTTACACTGAAGTCAGCTGTAAGCCCGGTGTTTAAATTAGCCTCCCTTATGTGTGTCTGTGTGAGACGCATCAGGCTTTAATGCCGAGTGTGTGACAACGCATTGATAATGAGAACAGTCTAATCTTAATCAAGCAGTAATAACACATGCTGTCGTTCAATTTGTTGGACTTGTGTGGCTGGAATCACGCGTAAAAAATGACTTTGGTTAAGAGAAACTGTTACTTTAAGAGAATGAATGTTGCCAAAGAGTTAAGCAACAATAAAAAAAAATTAATCAGAATTAAAATTGAGAGCAACCGCTGCGACCCAATGAGGCAACAGTCGATGCGTATCATCAAAATTAAAATTCTCTCCCATTTTTAATTTCCCCCTCAGAGGATGAATAAAGTCCAGGTGACACAAACTCACAGGCGAGTTTCACCGAACTCCCCACTCGAGGAAACTTGAAAAATGATCTGAGTTGATCCACCTGATTACCGGATCTTAATCCAGGTGTGAGAGGGCTGCTTTTTTCGTGGATGAAACTGATTACCGGGAACACAGATCACAGTTTGATTGACAGCTGATTTGAGGTGAGTGTGTTGCAGAAGCATCCCGGTACACCTGAAGAAACAAACCGGCAACTTTCCCCTCGCAGACTCGTCTAACATCTGGGCAGCTGCCACCCGTGTTCGGCTGACGCTCTCCACATGCAGTAACACACTAAGTGACATTAAACTGCCAGAGCTGATGGGAGAGTTCACAGCAGACAGTAATTACACTTCTGGGCTGTTTTCTTTCACTCAGCTGACTGACATCCCATTAACATCTGGAGGCGTGTGCGCCTTGGAGGCGCCGCCGTGGGTCAGCTTTTATTCCTCTGATTGGCTCTCATCTCCACTGTCCTCCTTGGCAGCGCACAAATGAGGATTAATAGTGTTTCAATTGAGAGGTGAGCTCGCTGAGTACTTCTATTTGAAATATTTAAAGATGTGCAGGAGAGGAAAAAAAAAAGGCAGAGAAATCTACACTTCGCTTTCAATTTCTGCTGAGGTGATCAGAGGAACAAAAATCTGAAAATCCAGCGCTTACCCACAATAAAGCCAGGAGACAAGTGTTAGTCTTCCCTGGAATCCCCGTTAATCTTTAAAAGGTGAGCAATTATAAAAGAGCTACTGAAGAAAGTTGCAAGGGCTAACCGCAAAACCAGAGCGAGGGAAAAAAAAAAAAAAGTGGCAGAGCATTCCAGATTTAGACGAGACGTCTGTCTTTTAGCTCTTGGGCATCTTTCTGAGACAAATTACTTTCAGTAGTCAATAGCCTGTAATTAAAACATACCCACTTGATGGAGAGGCAACAGTGTCTCTCTGTTTAGTTATGGGTTGGAAAGATTAATTCTGGGGTGTGTAACCCTTGTAATTTTCCAAGTGCTGTTTATTGTTTTCAGAGAAGAAGAAAAAATAAAAGTGCAGACGATTGAAATGTCTCAGCTCAAGGTCTGCTTTGATTTGTTTACACTTCACACACATTTGGTTCTCTCTTTTTTGTGTGTGTGTGTGTGTGTGCCTTACACTTGCCCTCTTTATGCTTCAGCAAGTTAGATGCACATTATCAATTTGCATTAATGTTTTGGAACTCATCCACAGCTCTCACAACGTCGCCACTTCATCAATAATCTGAATCTGTGTGTGTGTGAGTGCAGAGTTCAGCGTTCGAATCAAGAGAAATGTGAATATGAGCTGGATGACGACATGCTAACGCCCAAAAAGTAAAGACAGTGTCTTATTAAGAGGGGTCATTATTAACTGCCCTCCTCTTCTCTGCTCCTCTGCTCTCTCATTAAGATAAGACTCACCGGTCCCCCTTGTGGTCAAAGTGACAACTGCAGCACATGTGAGCTTTCGGCAGCAACATGAATAGTTGGATAAAACACAGGCTGCATTGAAATCACCAGCTGTTGTCTGTAATGATGAAAACATCCCTAACTTAGCATGAATTTATAATTATGCAGAAAGCAAATCTGAATCTCTTTACTGGAACTTTTCAATTCCCATTCAGTCTCCCAGGAGAGAGCTGGTGTGAATCATATGCAGAGATTGTGAGTGTGTGAGATTTTTTTTTTTTCCTCCCTTTTATTTAAAATGCAGATCTCAGATGCTTCATAATGAAACTTTTGTGGAGTCTCGAAACCACAACAAATGAACTTTTTCTGAGAAGTATTTGTGCGTATCAGCTTACAATAAGAGCTCCAGTCCTTCTGTGACTCCTCTGATAAATAAACTCAATGCAGACAGCCAGAATCATTTTTTAAGATTTTCTCTCCTTCGGCTTTTGCCTTCTGCTTTCTTGTGTCGGTTTTGTTTAGTTCTTTTTTAACCTCCACTTTTTCTATTTTTAATGCAAAGTGTAAATTAAGTGTAGTGAATGTAAATGGATCAGTGTGTTATTTGTGTGAAACCCCGGTAAGAGAAAACACATTTATATTGTAAGTAAACAGCTGCATTACCTGTGGGCTCCTGCACACCTGCTAGTGCAGAGCAGTTAGCCTGTGTGCAGATGCAAACTGCCAATCATATCACACACACACACACACACACACACACACACACACTTGCACACGAGTGCACAGACGCAAACAAAGGCATAAACAACAAATATGTGTAAATGTGGGCAAAGGTGCAAACAAATGCAAAAGGCACACACATGACACAAATAAAAAATGTGTGTTCAAACCACAATTTCTGATGCACACACACTGTACACACTGTGCTCACACACACACACTCACTTTACAGGCTCACATATGTAACCACATGTGCAGGAGCTGCTCTGACTTTCTGACACACACACAAGAGAATGGATGCCAAATTTTGCTCATGAGCTATTTCATAATTTTTTCAAATTATTTTATTTCATTTATTTATTTTTTCTTTTGCAGAAACCAGTATCGTTCAGCAGGCAGAGGTGAAATAAAGGAACAGGTATCACACTGCAGAGACGTTTCTCGCTCTTCCCTCAACGTCTGTAATGTGTTCTTCATTAGGACGATTTAATTTAATTTACTCTCAGAAACTCGAGATTTTTCCCGTCTAATTTCAGACTTTGGCAGGGAGGAAAAAAAAAAGTCACAGGTTGTATTTTGTACTCTTCATACAGCAGTCAACACAGTTACAGCTGAAAATCAATTAAAATTGCACAAATACGTTTAGACACTGTGAGGGCGAAAATAAAGCTGTTTTTTTTTTCTCCTCCGTTATCTGTCACTGTCCTCTGTGCCTCGGCTGATTCTGCTTCAGGCTTCTTCTTAAAGATGTCCAAGAAAAACAAGAAAATTTAAAATTATTTTGCTCTCCACGTAGCCTAATTTCTGACAGATTTGCATTCCTTAAGCCTTGATTTTTATTTTTTATCGAGGCCTGCGGTGTTTTAAATGTGATGAAGACACTCCGTCCGCGCGTGTGTGTGTGTGTGTGTGTGTGTGTGTGTGTGTGTGTGAAAGATGACCGGACTTAAACTAAGTTGCAACAGAAAAAAAAGCAACAGTTTGCACTGATAAAATAAAAGTCAGTCTGGTTCAATAAGGAAGCATTAAAATGTTCCCCGCCGAATAGTCTGAATAATAATTATTTTCCGCTAAAAGCCAAGTTTAGATTGCAGAAATTAATGGAAAAAAATAGCTTTCGGCAAACAGATTGCAAAAGGTATTATCCTCCTTTTCAACAAGCATTGTTCAAACTTAATTATACTTGAAAACTTTATTTTTATTTTCATTTTTTGCGCAATCCGTCTCTCAAACAAATCAGCCCGTTTAGATCGACAGCTCTTTATGTCGGTGAGAGCATGTGATGTAT
Source organism: Acanthurus tennentii (assembly GCA_029783805.1). Taxonomy (NCBI): domain Eukaryota; kingdom Metazoa; phylum Chordata; class Actinopteri; order Acanthuriformes; family Acanthuridae; genus Acanthurus; species Acanthurus tennentii. The sequence goes on from JAPZDZ010000025.1 coordinate 3,972,949, forward strand.
GGCAGACAGTATAGCGGGCTGTATGGTTTTCTTATTCCGCTCAGGTGTGCGGGGAGCAGAGCTGGCAGGTTGCCCTCCGCTGTTAAAACAACACGCTTTCGCTCTATACGGAGCAAAACGCACGCCGTTGCGCGCAATCGACTATTTACCAGACTTTTCTCCCCCTTCTTCTTCTTATTCTTGACATGCAAACATGTGGCGTGTAAATATGAAAATGAATGAGTGTGAGAGCTCTCCTGGCACTGGCTTCTCTCTCTCTCTCTCTCTCTCTCTTCCTCTCTCTCTCTCTCTTTCTCTCTTCCTCCCTCTCTCTCTCTCTCTCTCGCTCTGTCCCCGGAGAAAAGCGCGTCGGAGAGGAGCGGCTGTAAAAACCAAAGTGGGGCAATGAGACAAGCTGCGCCACAGCTGGCAAATCATCGATTTGAGCATCAGAAACGGGGAGGGGCGGTTCGTTTACCTGCCACCCTCTCAAAGCAGCCCTCCTCACATGCCGCTACTCTCCTCTCCTCTACTTCACCCCCGCAGCCCGCAGCGCACGGTTGCTCACATTTCTGCGCTCCATCCGCCGTGTGCGCTCCCCAACTTCAACCTCCGCCAGTGCGGTTTCTGCAAGACGACTCCCCTCCTTGTCAACCAGAGGACTTTTGACTTTTTTCTTTAAAAAAAAAACAGTTTTTTTTTCCCTCCCACAGAACAGCTGCCTATTTTTGGATCTCTCGTCGTGGAGCAGTGACAAGAGGTTGTTGAACTTTTGATGGAAAACAAGAGGTCGGGCGACTGCTGACTTTAAAGGTACACACTTTATCCTCAGTGATCAGACTCTGCTGTCATTCTCTCACATGCCTCTCTTTTTTTTATATATTTTTTAGTTTATCTGCATTCGTTTTATGTCACATTTATTTTTATTGCATGACTCATAAAACGAGGTGCATCTCCTTGGATTCAGAAGGACGAATGAATCGGTTCTAAATGAATTAAAAGCAATCTGCAAACCTTTTTCCTTTAAATCACTTAAAACCCACACAGACCAAAAGAGGCTGCTAAGATTTAATATTTCATAAATTAAAAAATATATATATATATCGCAGGGACTGAACGTCATGCTTAATGGTAAATATAAACGCACGCATTAGGAAGTTTTCTCGCCATCTAATTTTAAATGTGCAGAAACAGGCCTGTCTCATTTCTGCACGAATAAGCAGAGCACTCGTGATATTGGCGGGGTTAAGTGCAGCCATCTCCTCTAATTCATTTAACAACTTATTTAGCGCAAAGCACAGGAGCAGAGAAGTGATGCTGCCACCGCTGCTCCTCACCTGATGATGTTGTGACCCCGGGAGCTTTTTAGTGTTTGGGGAGAAAAAAAAAAAGAGTTAAAAAGTTGCTTTGGAGTTATTATTTTTCTCGCATTTTATGATTTTTAAAGAAATATTTTTGCATCTTGTTTGTCAGGACTTGGTTAATAATTCAAAACGAGCATTTACTTTCATTTTTACTCATTATGAAGATGTGTGTGTGTGTGTGTGTGTGTGTGTTGACAAACCCCAGCTGTTGTCAAACCGCTGACATGTCTATTAGAAATTGTGCATTAAATATTGATAATTTTTAGAAATGCTGAAGCTGTGCAGCTCGACTGCCCATCTACTTTTATTACTTTTTATTAGGCTATCAAAGCCACTTCTTTCATTCTCTCCATAATTGTGTGTCAACTTGCTTCAACACTTTTAGTGCTGCAGCTTGAAACACTTTTGCGAGACTCTGGAAGACACACTGCTCGAGTCCAGCAAAGTAAAGAATAAAAGAATGAAAGGTTTTAGAGATTCACAGAACAAACAAGCAGTTAATGAATTTCTGACTGTATTTCGGCCTGGCTTGGCAGGAGGCAGGCGTGTAGATGTGTTGATAGAAATGTCGTAGTAATGCTGTTTGGTCTGCCTTGTGGCTTTTGTCACAGTGCTGATAAAGAAATTTCAAGTACAACCAACCCTGTAGTGTGTGTGTGTGTGAGTGTGTGTGCGAGTGTGCATGTGTGTATAAGAGATAGAGAACAGTTATGAGAAGGTGCATTGCCATCTTTTTCAAACTGTGTGGGCACTGATGTTCTGTGGTTTTACAGGTTTTTTAAAGGCTTCACTGTGTGTCGTGGTAAAAGAGTGACATTTCACACAGCAGCAGGGCAGGTGACTCTCACTCTGGTATTCATGAGTATTTATGTGTTGACAACAGCACAAGCGATCATCCAAAATACACTAGAATTTGTATTTTAAGTATAATCTTTCACAGAGATTATATTAGTAAATTCAGCCGTGATGCATTATGGAAAAAAAAGATAAAGAAAATTCAGGATAAAATCTGGTGAGAGAAGTTTGTAATAAATCCGAAACTTGATCAGATAATTAAAGGTAAATTATCCTGATATAATCTGCAGCCTTCAGTGTCAGCGGCTGTGCATTATCTCGCTGTTGTTTCCAGGCTGTGTTGCTGTGTTGCTTCGCCTGCCTACATGCACTTATGAGGTCAAACATGGCACCTCTGCATGGGAAAGAAAACAGGTTATGGCACAGCACCGGTGAGTTTTTCTCTCCCTTTATCTTTTGCAGATCTGTGGCAGTTCAAGGTGCTGTGGCTTATCTGGTCAGTACCTTTGACAGCAATGACACAGAGCTCTTTTCCTGTCTGAGGCTGCCATGTGTCACTTCTTGTAAAAACTCTTCAGACAAAGATGAAAGCCTCAACGGCAGCTTGTGAACGTTGAAGCAAAACTTCTCGGTTTTACTCCTCTGCCTTCTGAGCCTTCATCACAACCAATTTTTTTTTTTTTTTTTTCTTCATCAGTTTGCGGTCGTAAAAAGTGGCACAAAATACATATCCGCAGCAGCGTGTCAATCTGTTTGGCAAAATTTCTCCACATAAACTTGTTTGGCAGGAATGATAAGAATCAGAGTGCGAGGCCCGCTGCGTATGACTGCCAGGTCACACAGATCCAGCAGTAAAGCCTCAACATCTGTCGCAGCTTATTAGTATGTAATTAATTCCTTTGAATGTGTTCTGTCGTGTTCACAGTTCTTACAATAACCCTACTGTGATTTACAATTAGGAAGAAATGCGGGAAAACACCTCAGTGTTTCCACCCTCCTGCCTGCCTTCTTCCAACTTAAAGCTTTGACCTTGTTGCACTCAGCTATTTTTTTTTTTTTACCCCCATCAGATTAGTTTTGTTTTCATTCCAGCTAATCGAAACTAGTGCATGTCGCATGTACTGTAATGTAGTCGCAAAAAGGGGGCAGGAAATCAGCTTGTAATATTCACAAACAGTTGCTTCTCTTTTTCCCTTTAAAGCCCAGCGACACCTTTTGCTTTTCTCTTTAGCTGACACTTCAGGTTGTCAGGTTTGCAGTGAGCACGGCAGGACAGAAGGGACGATGAGTTTTGTGCATCACCGGTTAAACCTCGCACTCCTACAGTGTAGACTAGAGTAGTTAAGCATATTACAGCTGCTGCATGCTGGCGTGCCGAGCTCTCAGTTTCAGGTTCACAGACGCTGAAGAGCAGGTTGACTGATGACAGCCAGAGTAGACGACAAAGTTTGTCCTGTGACCCTGAGAGACCAATTAGTCTGCACGTTGGAGAGCACAGGTTGTGAGTTTTTTTTTTTTTGCTCTTGTTGTTGTTGTTGTTGTTGTCTCTGCTGTGCCTCTGCTCTGTTAACATGTTAAAAATGCTTCAATACTTCGATTTAAAATTGAACTCTGCTCTGAACCATCAGTTTTGTCGCTTGCAAGAAAATAAAAAATGTGCAGCGAACGCGTTGCCGCCTCGCTGAAGAGAAAGAAACCTCTGCGCGTTTGCTGCAGCTTCATCGCGTCAGCTTTGTGTTGAAGTTGTGCTTCTGAATTCCCGCAGTAAAAAGATGCAGATTATTAAAACCCCTGCTGTTGAGTATTTGCTGGGAGTTTAGAGCTGGGCTGTGCCTCACTTTGCTGAGACTGATATCACGGCTAAAACCATTAATCGTCTTTCTTTACCACCTCGATAATTATCGCTGTAGCAAAATAACAGCTCAGCAAACAGTGAAATTATACCTGTGGTAGGGAGCAGAGTAAATACCTGTTTAGCTGCCAGCAAATGTATTTATTAGACTGTCGCCAGTAAATAAGAGGCCTGTCTCGTTTTTTAATGTGTGGCTCTTTGGGGATTCCACCCCCCATCCCTCCTCTCTATGAAATAGCTCTGTTATGATTGCTAATAGAGGAGAAAGATAACAATGATTCTCAACGTTTTTCTTTTTGTTGTCTTTTTTTTTTTTTTTGGCGTGTTGCAACTAGTTTGAACAAAAAAAAAAAAGAGAAAATGTTGGTGTGTTAATAGGGACAGCTGCATACCAGGGCTCAAAAAATGTAGGAGAACCCCCCCCTACCCCCCCACCCCCCCTACCACCTTACCACCCCCTTCGCCATTTACAGACATACCACCCTGGGTGAGTGCTTAGTGTGTGTGATTCGGGGAGTTACAGCTCATTTTGTCATTATCTGGAAAGTTCTTTATAAAAAAAAAAGAAAAGAGAGGGAGCTGGGGGGGTGGCGGCAGTGGAGGGGGGGGGGGGGGGGTATAGGGGTTATGTTGTCCCAGCATGTTCGACTGCATTTATTCTGGCATATGCTTTGCATACTGTTGATCCAGATTCCTTGGCTTAGTGATAAAAGCATCACATTGTTTTTGGGTCCTGACAATCAGCCCCGTTTGTCGGATGGGTTGGCGTGTCCTCGCCGGGAGATAAAAAAAAAAAAAAAAAACCCAAACAAACAAACAAACAAATTAAAAAAAACCAACCCAAAGTCCGTCATGTCGGTTTTGTCACGCTTTTACAAAATGACATCCCTCCTATGTTGAATTGTTTTTGTTGTTCTCGTTATTTAGCATGCTTCATGCTACCATGGCAAATATAATTTAAGAAAGCATCTACATCTAAGTTTGTTTTTTTTTTTTTAACGATTCAAATCACATTATTACAGGTCTCAGTGTATGTTTTTTTTTTTTTTTATTTCTTCAGAGGAAAAAAAAAAAGAAACTCAGTGTCTTTTATTCCGATGCTTGTCTTTATCCAATCTGTGTAGGTTTTTCTGAATCCTTTGTTCGGGGGGAAAAAAAGAGAGCGATTTAGAGGAAAGCGCATCCTGCTAAGATCAGGTTGTTAATACCCACCCACATACTCCAATGAAACAATTTCAACAGATACTGTATTCTCTCTCTGAGTCTCTCTCTTCCTCACACACACACACACACACACACACCCTTGCCTTATCGACTGTTTTGTTCGTCAGTGGCTGAATGATGCATCCTTTGACAAGGGATTAAATATGCAAAGAAAAAATGTGTAGATAAAGCAGCACATCCTTAAGTCCGCATCTCTTATTCAATACTTGTGCCTAAGCCTCGATATTAAGAGCCGTTTCCCCACATGCTCGCATCCCATCTCTCCTTTCATCTCAGCGTAGCGTCACTTCTCGCACACTGAGGCGAGTAACACTATCCCATCACCTGCCTCCGTTTCTTTGACACTCCCAAGAACTCCCCACAAGGCCGGGATACTGTGCCCTTCATCGCCTCATCCCCTGGTTCAGGAAAAAGCCAGCAGGACGTGGCAACATTTCTCACCACTTCAGTCTGTCCTGCCTCTGTGCCACAAAGCCATCTTCAGTATCTCTTCCACGCACACACACTCACACACACACACAAAAACACCCCAGTCTTTCTAACTCTATTAATTGTTAATTTGTTGCAATCCACGAGGCAGAAATTAGAGTTTAATTATTCGGTCATGAGTTGACCGGAGTCCAGCGAGGGGTGACAGAAAAGTCATTTCTTTAAAAATGGTCCTGCCTCTGATGCCCCTTGATTGTTCTATGACTAATTGGTTTTATAATTCGATAAAGGCAAAGCCAGAGAGAGAGAGGGAGGGGGGTGATAAACAAGACAGTGCAGGGTCTTTTGAACAAGGGATGCAGTTTTGAGTCTTTACCGGAGATCCTGTGAGGACTCACACGGGCCTGAGCCGACTTGGCTCGCTGGTAATAACAGCCGATGTTGACCCTGATGACACCGAAGCCGGCTGCCGTGTCGGGGTTTAGGCCGAGACGCCGTCTTTAAAGGCTGCGGCCTTGTTCGGCGCTTCGTCGTAGCACGTTTGCTACTGCCGGGCGGATGTGCGTTTGTGTGTGGCGTGCATCTGCGTGGGAGCTGCATATTGTGAGTAAAATGAGCACCGCAGCTCATGAGGGTGGGTGTCGAGAGTGGAGACGTGTCGAGCAAAGGGGGTGCAAGCAGAGCGGTGGTTGTCTTTCATACATCGGCGAGAGGAAATAAAAAAAAAAAAAAAAAAGGTCCCGATGTTTGCCTTCCGCGACGAGGCACCGCTCCGCCGAGGCCGGCTGATGTTAGGCCTTCCTGTCAGCAGACCTGAGGTGGAGACCACTCGCTCTGCTTCTATTTCTGTCGACTTCATGTGATTATAAAACAATTAAGCACTTAGGAGTCGACTCTCGGTTCATTACAACCCCCTTGTTCTTTCTTTCATCCCCCCCCCCTCCTCCTCCTCCTCCCACACTGAAGCGCGGACATATGAAAATGTAGAAATCACTTTATTTCACAAGTAATTGAAAGGCATACTTGCTGTACGAGAGGCTAATGGGAAACATGAAATTAATCTGATTCTGAGAATATGTTCATTATGGAATATTTAGTCTATCTGCGCTCACCTTGTTGCGAACGATGAAGTGATTTTTCATGGTGTTCTGATGTCTTATGGGGGAACATTAAAGAAACCCTGAACCTTATGGTGAAAAGGGAGCCTTGGTTGTGTGTTTTTGCAACAATTGTGCACAGAGATCAGTCATTTAACAACAAAAAAAAAAGCCACTCAAACACACGATTGCATCTCCGAGACAGAACAAAGAACAAAGCGAGACCTTAGCCGACAAAATGATGACGCATTGCACTTGAAGTAATCACTGAGTATGTTGGATTTTCTCGACTTTTCACACTGTTTTCTGTAGCAAAGGTAATATTTATTTTAGTCCTCTTTGTTGGTTTACTTTGGAGTCTGCAACACATTTAAAAAAAAACCTCATTCGCTGCTTATTGACCTAAAGCACAAATGCCAACGGCACTGAACAATTTCTCAGTCCCAAAGGTCAGAAATCCTCCCTTTTATGTGAATCTCATTCACAATAAAAATAAAATCTGTAATTGTTTAAAGCATAAAATACTCTCACTGCGTTTATTCTGGGCTTTTGTCAAGACAAGAGACTGATTTCATTTTTTGCTTCTTATTTAACAGCTTGTTGGTTTTGCACGACATCTACTGTACACACGCCCTCGTCTTAATTTTTTTCACAGTACATGACATCTTGTCTCTGTGAGTTTCATGTGTGCACCCACACTGATGCCGGCGTGTTTTGACACGTTCGCCGACAGATTATTAAATCCTTTGCAGCCTCTAATAATACTATTATGTTTACGTGCGTGTGTGTTTTTATTGTGGGAGACACTTGCAGAAAGAGCTCAAAGTCAAACCGGTGACAGCGCTTTGCTCCATTCTGTTTGTATTCGCTCAGACTGGATGCGCAGACTAATTTGTATTAGTAATCCAAATAATCGTATTAATGCCCATTAGAAGCATCACAAGTGGCGACCATGAAGACATCACAACACCTACGTACAGTAAGTGATGGCGCCGGCTTCGCCTGACACAGTAAATAAAGACGCTTCTCAGTGTTGAGTCAACAATGATACATTTTCTTATTCATATTTTCCCCCTTTGTGTGATGACTATTAGTGTCTTTTTAAAGAAGTAGATATTATATTTAATTCCTCCTGAGGTATGAATGTACGGTTTAAATCGCAGCAGGCCAGATGGATGATTTTTGATGAGTGTGTTATGGTGGTAACATACAGTACCTGTGGTAAAACACACAGTGCAGGTGAAATATATCTGTGGTGTAATGCTATGACTCCTGACATTTAAATATGAGGTGTCTTTGTTGTAATTTAGCATCCAGTCTGTCATGTTTCTCACGTCATTTTTCACATTTCTTTACAACTGCAGCCAACAGGCACAAAATCTTGCCTGAACAATTACACTTGTGTACACGCAGAGCGCACCTCGTACTGTATCTCCCCGACACAAAGCCGCACAGGCTTGTAAAAACCCACCTTGAACAGAGCTAAATCTGTATTCAGCACATGATTAGAACAGCACACAGATAGTATTTTTAAACAGGCTTTCTGTATTTCAAAACCCATTTTTTCCCTCTATTCTGTGTGATACAAAACGGTATATGTTAATTGATAATCAGCAGTGTTGATTCAGTGGTGCATTCAGTGCAAATCTGTGCCCTTCTGGATGTCAGAGGGTTTTCACAGCCATGTCGGTGCCAACCTAGCTGGCAGTGCCGGCACCTGTTGGCGGTGCCAAGGCCTGGCAGGGGTTATCGATGCTCTCTGATGGTGCCCGACAATCACAGTGGAAATGACTGCGGCTGCTTGCGTCATGCCAGATAGAAAAGAGCATTTGCCGACAATGGCTCGCTTTCACCGTCGCTCCTGTTTTCCGAACGCTGCTAACTGCGGCCAAGGAAAAAAAAAAAAAAAAAACAACACAAAACACAGAGCGGGGAGAGATGGGAGCTGCAGTGAACATCATGTAAAACATGTCAACGTGGAAAAACATGTCAACACGCAGACATGTTGTGCAGCGATGCTCTGCAGGTCTGAGTGATGCAAAGTGATTTGCTGAGGAGAAGGTTTGGGGTGTGGGGGGGCTGCAGCCTGTCTGTGCGACTCATGTTACGACATATCACAGTGACACCAACGAACCTGAACACTACAGGCACAATCTGGGAATAATGAAACACCCTCATACTCTTTAAAATGCTGCACACTGAATTTCAACGACATTTTTTGACCTTATATTCATAATATATTACTCAAAAATGAAAGAAAAACCTAGTTTCAGGACAATTTGATTTTCTCTAATGTACTTATCATTGAGCAAAAAGCTCAAGATAGACAGTGCCTTCTACATGATTCATTTGTGAATTTTACTTTCATGTCTTCAGTGATTTTGTGGAAATCTCTGTCACATTTTTCAGAAGCTGAATAATATCTCATGTTAGAATGAATCTCTGAAAATATAGTAATTACTCCACAGTTTGGGTCCTTTATTCAGACACATAGCAGAGCCATTTAACCACACTGCACACCGCAGCTGTGTTTAGTACACAGTGTTGGCAGCTCAATGAAACCCCGAGAATGGTTAAGATAAGAATTGATCACTGAATCTGTGCAGCAGCCTCTGCTCATAAATTCAAACATGTCGGGGTATTATACTAGCAGTTTCAACTTCTCTTCTATTTCCTGTTATAAAACCACAGACATGGGACCCTTTTAAAATGCAGCCGCCCCCTCAAAACTTACACCTCATGCTAACTAGGTGTCAAAAATGCAAGACATTGTTCCATCTCAGGTTCGTAAGGTGAGTTTCACGTTGTATTTTTCCGTTAAAAGCTTCTCTGCTGGCCTTCTGTGGTGAATTAATGCAGCCTTTTTGGACACAAATGTATTTTGAAATGAGCAAACTTTTGACCTCATATGGGTGGGTGGAACAATGATTTGGTTTCACAACCAGGGGTTGAATGGGAACTGTACTGTATCTTCTGTGTAGTGATACTACACATCATCACTTCTTCCATGATTGGCTCTTTGATCTGCTCGGGACCAGTACGGTATTTTTTCCCCAATCAAAACGGGGCTGTAAACATCTTTCAGAAACCTGAATGATTTTCTTTGTATTTGTTCCGTAGTCTTTGTAACTCTCTCCGTCACCTGACTGTGGTTCCTGTCAAGCTAAGCTGTGGTGATGCATTGTTTATGAAACAACAGCTTTGTGTGAGAGGATGTACCATTACTGTATTTATGGTCTCACACAGAGGAGAGTTTATGTGCCCTGCAAGGATGTAATGCTAAGCACATCGTGTTATGTAGCACCTCACATGCACCTGACCTCCACGGTCGGCTCACTACCTCTGGCTTTGTCGGCGTGAAAGGTGCATGCGCTTCCTGTTTTCTGTTGGTTTCCTGTTTTTGTTCTTACACAACCTGGACAGACATGCTTGTTTGCTTTTGTTTCATGTGGATACTGGTCGGATAAGTGTTGTCATGGTCAGATCGCTCATTTGATATTAACTTCTATTGTTTTTATGCTACATGTATATGAACTCTGCCCTAAACACTCACCCCACCGGCCCCTCATAAGATCTAAAGATGGTCGAA
>JAPZDZ010000025.1:4011525-4024382 GCA_029783805.1 Acanthurus tennentii
AAAGAGAAGAACAATCATGGAGAGAAGAACGCTGGAGAAAGATCACTCAATACAAATCTGTCCGCCGCTAATAAAAAGGAAGAGATTAACATTTGCTCAGATTCAGAGGGGAAACATGAAGTAGCTCCAGGTGACCAATCACATGGCACATTATCATGTTTTTAGCTACACCTGGGGCATCCAACAGGGGTGGGTTTTCACTTCCTGCACCTCAGCCTGAACTCACCTGTGTCACATCGCGTTAAAATTTGCCAGCTAGCTAACTTGGATAATGAAATGTTCTGTTGTTGGTTCTGCCAGTTGAGGGTTAATCAAATAATATCTCCCATCGGAGCAGCTCTGATTCAGAGAAATGGTCGTATAACTAACAGTTTTTCCAGCACCAAAGTCAGAATATTGTGCAATAAAAGTTTTGATGGCTGAAAAGAGAGCAAGAATATGTTTGAATATGTTTGCAGTGGATCAAGCAGAAGTGCAGCCGTAGTTCAGGAGGCGAGATATGAAAAAAAAAAAAAAAACGAGATGACAAAAGGCGGCAATCATCCATCATAAAAAAACATATGTGTGAATAGGTCTGATCCTGTGAACTGTTTTACTGGCCTTTCAGGATTCAGTTGGCTCGGTGTGAATGTGTTTAGGCGCAGTTGAGGTTGAGAGCAGGTATGCAGGTGTGAGAGCAGGTTGTAGTGTTTTTTTAATAAGCCGGAATTTTCTTGTTTGTCTTTGTGGTGGTGTCATGGACCGAATCCAGACAAACATAATGACATCAGCGAGTTTTCACAGACTCCACCAGAGGTTAAGCAAATGTCAACCCCTTCTGTCTCTTATTCGGTCTTCTAAGAGTGTAAAAAGTGTGTGTCCGTGTACGTTTCGTGTGGAGTTGGCACAAATGCCGACTGCACAAACACGCAACACACTTCTGCGTTGCACTTCTTAGTTGCACACTTTGTATACATTTGACATGGGAAGCGTACACACACACACACACCAACCTAACGTGCTGTTTTGTTACACACTGCGTTGTATCAGGCTTCGACACGTCTGGAAACATAGAATACATAAAAGCCCAGTCGTTCTGTCAACATACTTTACATTCTCCCTGCATGTAAATGAGCTCTACATCATCCCCGCCCTCACCACACAGGTGAGACTGCTGCACAAATGATGGATAATTTTTTGTGCTAATTTTGACCTTTTACCATGCATTAGGCAGCATTAGCAGCCCTCCCAATTTCAAAATAAAGCTCACTCGGTGATGAAAAGCTCAGCGAATGATCAAACATCGTTTAGTCAGTCTCCTTTTTTTTTTTTTTTCAAAATCGCTGCGAACCACAGAACAACTTATCCGCCTTCACCGCAAATCATTGTCCCTCAGTTGAGTGGTATGTGGCAACTTTCTGGCACTTAAGCCCATTTGAGATGCGGTCAGCTGCATCTGGGAGGTGAGAGAGGCAGACAAAGGCCTCTTCTGTCCCGGCCTCGCTGAAGATTTGGCTTTTATTTAAGTGAGGATGAAAGAAAGACACGGGCAAAGGCACACCCATCTCCAAAATGGAGTCACCCTCTGAAAGTGCTCAGCATGAGCAGTTGCTGTCTGAACTAAAACCTGAAAAGAAAGAATTGCATTGGGAGGCAGCGGTGCTGAACTTCAGCAGCGCCACTTCGCAGTTCATAGCTCATCTTTACAGACAGAGGCTGTGTCAAAGCAGGACAGAGTTTAAGAGCCACACAGTGGACTTCTGCACATTTTGCTTTGCTTTATAGCCGATTCTTAATGTCTTTATTACCACCCCAGAAACAGAGAGAGGTATCAGGAACAGTGAGTTCTTATACTTTCAATAATCACATTGAGTTTGAATTTGAATGGATGCACTGAGAGGCTTTGAGCCCATTTGAGAACAGTTTAAAGAGTTGTAGAAATAAAAAAGAAAACAGCAATAGATTTGCTAAAAACAACAAACACAATGACAACTACATGGCAAAAAAAAACATTTGTAACTATTTCAAACAGGAGCCAAAACTCAAAGTTTCTGATTTATGTTTTTTTTTTTCTTATTTTCACATCACTGTGAGGTTGGCACATCAATGGAATATCTTGAGGCGTAATATACTTCACCTGTATGACTTGAACCGAGTGAAATTTATCATGTAGGCCTGTTCCTACACAGGGCGACTCTCACACACACACACACACACACACACACCTACGAACACACACACGTTTGCACACTCATTCACCTGGCCATCTGCCAGCCTCTCCTATGTAGCAATGCGGTGTGAATTCAAGCACATAAATCAGCCAGGGTGGCAATTGAGCCAGAGACAGAGGAGGGTTTTTATTGGCCTCGTAAAAACAGATGCAGAGGTATGTTTCTCTCATGTGTGCTGATGGGTCGGCTCAACTCCCCCAAAGCCAGTTAGTGCACGTCCCAACCTTAACAATTAGCTTGACATGGTAACCTACCACTCAGACTGACAAGCCCACGGTGAGCCGTCGTAAAAAAAAAGAAAAGAAAAAAAAAACCTGGATGAAAGGCCCCGAAATGCTCCGACATTCCAGTTTCACCACAAATTTGAGGATTATGTGATTGGTTTTTTTTAAAAACATAAAGCAGCTCGTATTAGGTGTCTAGACCGGCGTTTGAATATATATATGTAGTTTTTTGAGCACATGCTGTTTCGTGAGTTAGTGGCTGTTTGTGTTATTATGGTTTATTTGAATGCCATGTACATGCTCTCATACCAAACCCTGTGGATGTCTGCCTTCAAAAGGGCTCGTATGGAATGATTCATATGCTAATGGTTCTTGGATAAGGCTTTTATTAGGATACTTGTTACCTTTTCAAAGGATTTTTGTCAAGATGCAACAAGCCGCTGAATGAAGATGATTTGATTTCACTTGACTTGCATTTATTTTTTAATCAACAGCTTGACATAAGAATAATAACAGTTCGTACAACACATTTAAGTGTTTTTGAGCAAAGTAACGCCAAAGCCGTGTGTGTGGGTGTAATCTACACCCCAGTGTGTGTGTGTGTCAGTCTGTGATAGGTGCACGCATGGTTGTGTATGTATGCTCGTGTTTAGACAGATTACCTCCATTTTTTCCTCCTTGTGAGCCTGAATAAGTACTGTTGTGTTGTGTTCCCGGCACTGCAGCCCCGGAGGGAAGACTCTAACAGCGTAAGGCCCGAGGACTGGAATCCCCGAATCCCTGTGGGCATTTCCCCTGTGAGCAAATAACTCCACCCACCTCATCTCTCCACCACCAGCCAATCTGAGTGCACACATACTCATAGACAAAACACACACTTGAGTTTATCAGCTCCCAACATGCAATTGATTGTTGGAAACATAAGGAGCAACATGTGAGTTTATGTTTCAAGAGCAAAACTAATATTAGCGTTTTAATCGGTTCTATTTTCAGAAATTGTCAAAGACGTACTTCATAAAATATTGTAATACCACCTATTTTATACTATTATAAAGCTTTGGATCTCAATTATTCCACTTACATCAGTTAAATCTTGCATCATCTTTTGTTTGTGTGCATTTAGCCTCATTTAGCAAAAAGCCTAATTTGAGAAATACTGTTGCTCAGCTACAAAACACAACCAAACACAGACACACATATAGTATGCAGACTGTCACTGGCAGATCTGATTCAGTCCATGCACAAAATCTATTAAAACAAAGGAGATTTCAATGTCAGACAAAATATAAGTGTTTTAAAAGGAAAATGTGGACATTTTTCGCAATTTTTCATTATTTCCTTTGTCTTGACTCTTGAAACCAGGTGAAACCGTCGCCTCTGCCCAGCGAGTGGAACGGCAAAACAGAGAGCTGCATCCTCAACATCAACTCCACCATCTACGACGAGATCCAGCAGGAGATGAAGAGGGCCAAAGTTTCCCAGGCGCTGTTTGCAAAGGTGGCTGCCTCCAAGAGCCAGGTACTGAAACACACACGAACCCCCTCGCTGATGTGTGTGTGTGTGCTTCACACATGAAGCTCTGATGCCAGTGAATCAACTGTACTCTGCTGTTTTCTGTTGAGAAAAGTTCCAGTCATTGTCAACCTCCAACAAACCAGAAATCCACCCAGAACCCAACAAAACTCGCCTCAGTGCATCAATGCGATGATTTATCGACATAATGACACATGTCTCCTTTATTGTGGGTTTGGAGTTTAGCAGCCGACACTGTTTCAACACCAAACAAGCCTGTTTATATTAGCTCCGCTCGGTAAGACGATGGGGCCCCTGTTATCTTCTCCCAGAGAGCAGGGCGCTCACACAATACAAGCTTTTGTGTGTTGGAAACTGGAAAAAAAAAAACACACACACACACACACACACCACCACTCTTTATTAAGAGTAATTTCAAAATGTAGCACTAAGGAGTTATTATTAAAGGTTTTCATGTGTCTGTCAGAGGCAGAGTTGGGAAGATTTCCACAATTGTGCTTGATGAAGAAGATGGGGGAGGAAAAAGATCACCAAGGGCGGAATAATCTAGCCATATCTGCAAAGGCTTTATTTTTTTCTTGCTGATTAGGATGATTATACCCCCAGATAGCTTTGTTTTACCAAATTGCAGTTTGATGCACAAACCACTGTTTTTGTTAAAGAGTTCAAAGACTCCTTGGAAGGATGGAGAAAGAGAAAGGGGGAGAGCGAGGCGGTCGCAGAATTAACTCTCTCTCTCCTCAAATGAAGGTTTGTCTGGGAACAGGCTTCCACCCTGCCTTCTCCACCTCACTCCCATCTCTCTGTCTTGCCCCTCTACCTCTCTCATTCCCCCCGATTTCTGCCTCTCTTTCACGTTCCATTCATGGCAGGCGGGTGTGAATGTGAATTGAGCAGCAGATAAGAAGTGTGCTAATTATGCCTGTGAAAGGGGGCCTGGGAGAGCACTTATCTCTGGCTCCATCTCGTAATGGGCGCTCCCCGGGCAGCTGGTCTCCCCCCTTACTACCCAGCCGGCATTGCCACAGCTACCGGCGTCGCCAGGCCAGGCCTGCTCCTGCTATCAAGACCCCTGCACTCTGGAAATCAGAGACCAGCAAAACCCGTTCGCACATTAATCTTATAAAATCCAGCCGTATTTCTTTTTTTAAACGAAATTTGATAAGATTGGATTTTTACGTATTTAGTTTTATGCTCCGGGGGCAGATAATTCCATAGCATTTTTACTTCCCAGAATTCACGTCAGTCCAGCAAAAGGGGTGGGAATGTTTCCCTCAGTGTTGCGTCCTTTGTACCTTGCATATACACAATCATGGCCAAAGGACAGCAGTAAAGCTTCAGCTGTTAGCAGTCGACTCATTGATTAGTTGATCAACAGAATATCAATCAACTTGTTTTGATAATCAGTTATTTGAGACGCTGAACATGCAAAAATTACAAATGCAACCATTCAAATGTGAGTTTATGCAGCCGTTCTGTGTCATCATAAACTGGATATTTTGTGGTTTTGAACTGATGGTCAAACAATTTAAACAGGTAATTTGAAATCTGGATGTTACCTTTGCCTCGAGGAAATTTATTCACAATTTTTAGGCATTTTATCAAATTTTTATCTAAAATAATTGTTAAATTAATCAAAAATGGAAAAATGCAGTAGTTGTAGACATAGACAGCTTTGAAGTACCATTCATTAATGTCACATGCGGCGTAATGTTCTCAGATAGGTAAGATGCTGCTGCTTTTAACGTTGCTAATATTATGTTTTATTTATAAAAAAAAGTACAACAATAATAATTTCTTATGCTAGTTGCTCATTTCAGCTTGTTTCAAAGAAAAACATGGTTGCCTCTGCTGGAACTTAAAACAGAATTACTTCATGTGACCAGAGAATCTGTATTGGAAAATACATTTTTTTAACTGGGACGCTGGGTGTTGAGTCCATGTTCTTCAGCTGGGAATCAGTCAGCCAGCATGTTTGGTAAAATGTACATTTGAATGACATCTTAACTCCTGTGAGGTCTGCAGCCTTGTAAGAAGAAAGTAATCGCTTTCCAAGCGTTGGGTTCGGTACCACGCCAACAGGGACTGCTGGTACTGAGGCTGGGAGAGCAGCGTGGATGTGGTTTGGTGATGAGGATGGAGGATGGGCTCGACTGGCAGGATGCCCGCATGGGGTCCAGGGAAGTAATCGTGGGGGGAGGGTTGGGAAAGAGGCCTCATCACTGAGGCTGGCACAGTCCTGTCAGCTTGGTGTGCAGTTCAACCTCTGCCTCTTCAGCTCAGCTCAGGATTTCCCCGGCATGCTTACACAAGCACAGGATCAGGTGACCAGGATCCGTCGGTATCACTCCCGTTAATTTGTGAGCTTTTGTGCACCTTTTAGTGTATTTTAGAGTTTGTGTTTGGAATATTTACTCAGTTCAAACAGACACAGATACAGTCAGAAGGTTAAAAGAAGAATGGTGTTGATCTGAAAGGAGATAAATAAGAAATGTGGAGTTGAAGGAGGTCAAAGGCAGCAGTGATCTGTGGGTAAAAAAAAGAAGAAGCAGTAAACAGGAGTTCACTGATTGATGCATGCTGCATTGACTCTATGCTTAGCTGTGTGTATACACTGTTTCTCCGCATCAAATATGGGTTTATGTGCAGGCGCATTTGAGTGTGTGTGTGTTGTGTCTGTTGGTGCATGTGTGTGTTTGTGTGTTTGGGGGGGGGGGTTCCTGGAACGCAGCCATCCTGTCCTCTCTTAGGGCTCGTAACCACAGCAGGCCTCAGCCACCCTCTAACTGCCCCTCCTCTCTCACATATTCAACGTTGCATTTCAATCACTCTTTTACTGCCACATATTCAGCGTGGTAACTATACAGCACTGAGTCCAACCCAAGCCATGCTACTTTATCAGATTAATGGTCGCCATTCACTTCGAGTATGGGGCATAAGTATTTTTTTTAAGTAATCCATGCAGCAATTTGTGATTTATTAGGACAGATATTGCATTTACTCTTTGATAAAAATCCGAATCATTATTCATGATCCTCTCCTCAATGATTCAAACCGGTCGACCCGCTCCAAGAATGCTCCATCTCCATTTAGCTTCAGGAGATGTCAGACTTGGAGAAAACATCTGCGTGCAACTGGTTCAGATCCAGCGATGACACTGCCAGAAGTAGCTATATTCGCCAAACGGCCCATTTCAGTTTCGCCTGCAGAGGTGCAGGCTATGATCTGGATAGCCCGGAGTTGATGTCAACATTATTAACTGGCTCAGTAGGGCTAGAGTGCTATCTAGCAGGCTGCTGTGCTTTGTTTTCATTCACGTTAACAGGGAGGGCTTGCTGTGTTGGCTAGCCTGGCGGAGAGGGGCGGCTAATGTTCATTTAAGCAACGGGAGGTTAGCTGAGGGTGGCGAGGGAAGAGTGGGGTTTTTTTTTCGGGGGGTTTTCGGGGGCATTCCTCTGACACGACTTTTATGTCCAAACATCCCCGACACTTCCTGAGAGGAATCGCGTCGACGGAGAGAATCAGAGTCCCCGCTGTCATGAAACAAGCACCCTGGGAGCCCGGCGCACCGCGGGGCTCAAAGCCCTCCGACTCCTCAATGACCAGAGGAGCACAGAACCCAGTCAGCACCGCCGACACCGCCCTCTCTCCTCGTCGCTCTTCCTCCCCCCTCTGTTTCTCTTTCACTCGCTCATTCTCCCCTGGAAGAGGCTACGCTAATTAGCCAGGCTCTAATGAGACAGAATGGCACTGATCTGGTCCGCCGCTGCGCCACCGGGGGGGCCGGGCAGGGGGGCTGGTGCAGTAGGGGGGAGTGGGGAGAGCGAGGGAGGAGGGGTTGGTGTATGCCATCTGTCACCCTGCACCCGCCTGGCACGGCAGTCCCTGGAGTGGAGTTGAAGGGGAGGGGGGGGTGGTGGTGGTAGTGCCTTGTAGGTCTGGAGAGGTGGGGGTTGGGGTGGGGGGGGGGGGCGCGGGTGGGGACACTGATATGAGTAGGAAGGGAGGATGACAGAATAACAGGAACTAATTCCTCCATGTTTGGAAAATTACTAATTTCCTGTCAGGGGGTTGAATCTGCTTAGTGGTCCTACGTGTTTCACGGGGGCTCGAACTCTTTTTCTCAGCTTTAATCTCAGATACTTGGCACATGACCCACCCCGGCCAGACCAGACCAGAAACACACACTCACACACGACACACACGCCAACACACACACGGCACTTTTATCGCTCTGCTCCATCCAATGGCTGCTTAACAAGAGGGGCAGATGGCTGACCTTTTGGGTGTCTGTTTCTAGATTGTGACCGTTCAGAGGTCTGTCTGTTACTGAGAAGCCACTCGGGGTCACTGCGTCAGAAGTCACGTTATGCATGAAGAGTTGTGCACAAATGGCATTAAAAATGGCAACCCAGGACAGTAAAATTAACACGCTGAAGAAGCTCTCAGATACCTCTCGATATCAGGAGCTGTTCGGGGTTTTGTGTGGGACGGCACGGGGAAAAAATTTCTCTCTACTTTTTCACAAGTTGTACTTCCTGTGCCGAAGCGAGGGGGGAAAACCATAAAGATGTCTTAATTTTTTTGTTTGTGGATTCACAGCTCTCCACACCTCTCTCTCCCTCAAATTAGGCAGATCAGAGCGAGCATATCGCAACCCCTCGGGATATAAAAAGGCCGTGACTGTTTATTAATTGATTTATTTATTTATCTCCTGTGCCTGCTTGGTTATTAGGTTGCCATGGGAAACAGGCTAGGCCAGATCCTCTCTATTATTAAAGACACAATTTCTTGAACTGGAGACCCAGCTGTCTGAATAATTAATTTAGCGAATGAATTATCTTGCAAACGGTAAGTCTTCCCCTCCCTCTGAAATGAGCCTTTCTCTTATTGTTTAATGGACAGTGGAATTCCCACCAGCCTGTTTTCTCCTCGCTGCCTGTTTCATTGAGCCCTCCTCCTCTTAGCAGGAGCCCCGGGTCTCACTGAGCATGCCCGGAGCACTTTGTGTCTCTCCTGCCATCTCTCTCACTTACGCCTTACATGCCACCTCTCACCCCATCTGTCTCCAATTGCACAACCCTCCTCCTCCTCCTCTTCCTCCTCCTCCTCCTCCTCGCCTGCCTCCCACCCTGCAGTCCAAACTGGGAATCGGCCCCAACTGTCAGTGCTCCAAATTGTCTCTTCGTCATCACCTCTAATGCATTATTATATGACAAATATTTTCTACTGTGAGGCAGGTGTTAGCCAGTTTGATAGTTTATGAACTAGCATTTCTCCCACTAAGCCTCCCCTGATTAATGCTCGAGGCCTATCAGGGCTTATCCCACCCGCCACATGCCTAACCTCACCTAACCCTACGAGTACTCACCCTCTGCTAGCCTGTTAGCAAGTGCCCCTCTTATCCCAGTGACAGGAACAGCGTTTAGCTAGCTCTGTCTTTGCTATAAATGTTCGCTAGCTAACCCTCTCCCACTGTCTCCACTTCTCCTGACAGACCACACAGGGCTTGTTCTGAGGCCCATTCTCGCTAATCTGATCAGGCAGGCAAATACGCCGGGAAAAGCGCTTTAATGATCCCCCTAATTACCTCAAGTCAATACCAACTGTATTATTAGACTCGGGGAAAATATTCCATTAGGGTGCCCCCCGTGGGAGTCCCCCCTGTGCGCGCTGATGTCACGCGCTGCGCGCCCCCTACGCTTGTAATTAATTTTATTTACACACTCAGGAATGCACAAGGTCGCACCTGCAGCCCGGAGCCGCCCGACTCGGCCCGCCTAATCAGATCTGTCATAATTATCATTCTGCATGCTTCTGACACACGCCGGGAAATATTTCAATTTAACTACAGCCACTAGCTCCGGCAGATGCAGTCTGAGAGAGAGAGAGAGAGTGTGTCTGTGTAAGTGTGTGTGTGGGTACAGGAGTGTGTGTGTGTGTGTGTGTGCGACTGAATGAGGGGGAATTGCATGGGGAGATATTAGGACCTATCCAAGTACTCATGCTGGTGCTTGTGTGCACTTGGTTTTGCTAGCATTATTTGCTCTCTCTCTCTCTCACAGTCTTCTCTCCGTGTCCATATCTCTGCCTGTCTAACAGAGTCTGACTTTCCATCCTCCTCAGCCTGTCTGCACCATATTCTTTAGTCACTATTTTTACAATATACTGCATATTTTGAGTCTGAAGGTGGAAATATAAGATCCCTTTCCAGCCACGCACAGAGAGACGTTTAAGATTTGTGTTTACTTAGTTGCCACTTGTGTAAATATTCTATCTTAAGTTCAAGATGAATTTTCGGGTCGAACAAGACACGCAGCCACGGCGCTGAACAAACGACTGCATTTAAAGACTCCTTTTTCAGAAGACTTTTTTGGGGTTGAAAATTTGTTCGGTTTCATTAGTATCTGAAGCAAACTTGTATGCCAATTAAGAGCTCTTATTTAGCTGACACAGACAATTTGCAGGTTCTCCGCTATTTCAATCCCTAATTCAATAAGATCAGTCATGATTTATCAGCTTAATTACGCTTTAATATTAGCAATTAAACCCGAGCTTTGAATTAAATCTCAATCAAGCTCTTATAATTGATGGAATCAGACTCTATGTAGGTGCTTTCTGTGTTTGTAATGTTGCTGCAGTTGTTGTTTATCTCTAGTTCATCTTCAGCGTGTTTGTTGTCTTCTGTGCATTCATCCTCCATCTGCCTCGGCAGTATTGAACAGAAAAGATTATAAACAAGAGGTAAATTTGTGGTGGGAGAACAGTGTTTGAACATTCAGTGTGC
Source organism: Acanthurus tennentii (assembly GCA_029783805.1). Lineage (NCBI taxonomy): Eukaryota > Metazoa > Chordata > Actinopteri > Acanthuriformes > Acanthuridae > Acanthurus > Acanthurus tennentii. Next base: position 4,022,280 of record JAPZDZ010000025.1, read on the forward strand.
TGTGCAGACAGCGCCGGTACCCAAATATCAGCCCACCACCAGGCTAAACTGGATTATGTTGCAATTTCAACAACACTAATATTTGATACAAAGAGGCACGTGTACTGTAGCATCATCAGCGAGTCGATTTTCAGCCATTTTGTACACATTATCAATCTGAGATACTTCAGCAGAAAAAGAGGACACAGTTTTCCTAAAATGTGATACTGACTTGATATTTAAACTCAACTCTCACATTTTAATGAGGTAAAAACTACATGGCCAGTCTGTTTGTTAGGACTGTGGACTGATACTGAACATATTAAAACATCTCTGTCGTCTAATTTTAAATATTTAAAATGTATTTCATCCCCTTTCACTCGCTGCTGTTCTTAAGTAAAGCCTCGACCTGCTGAGAGTTAAACACCAATGGACTGCTGGTGCACAGGGGAACTCCCATGTTTTATTGTCACTATGTTATGTGCAGCTGTGTGTGAAGAACAACTTTGCTGAAAAAGAACAAAACGTGCGGTGAGGAAAAAAAATAACAAAAAAAACAACCCCACACTGTATACACACAGATGTTTAATGTGCACCATTTTAGATGGACTGGTCATTTGCTTTTGGCTATTCTTTATGCTCCATCTGCCTCTATTTGGTTGCTGGAAATTTCCCTGAACACATTATTGGTTCAGCAGCCATGACGTAAACTGCCACACAAAAAGTGGTTGGTATTGTTTCTGGGAGCGAGTGCTGACACAGAGAGGGTCATTTCCTGCATAGTCATGCCTTGCCTCCACAATGTGTGTCACGTTAGCTGTTAGTCTGTCATTGTTGTCAACTCGCTTATTGTATCTGGAGAGGTCGTGACCCCTCTTCAGAAAAAAAAAACGCTCAGTGTTTGGCTAAGGCTTCTCCGTGTCACAGCTCCGATGGAGATTAGTTTGTTTGCCATGTTTGATTTTATTTAACTGGCAAGTTTTCTCTCCTTAAAGCTCAGCCACTGACGTCCTCACAAAGGAGGACAGTGACACAATCTGGCAACCGCAGTTTGGACGATTGACAGACGTCGGAGTCACATCGACGTGATTTAATAACAAAAGATTTTTTTAAAGACAAGTTTCGAATGATTTAGATGACTCAGTTCTTTAATCCTCATAAGCTTTCCTTGAGAGAGAAGCGGCTGTGTCGTTGGGTAAATTTCATCATCCATTACCGTGGTCGCAGATCCAACCGTCCTCGGGGCCTATCTGTCGTTTCTAAAGGATGTCTGTTTGATCCATCCTCAGTGCTGTGCCTCCTCATGAATGCTCAGGACGAGCGTGTGAATTCAAATCAGATGGTGATGTTATGAAAAAATGACGCAAAGGAAAACAAAACTTTGGCTCGACAATAAATTAAGCTCTTTGATCGCCACATGGTGAACAGCCTTGGATACTGTTTAAACAAAGTGGTTTGATTTTAGAAAAATAATAACTAGTTTTCTAAAACTTCAGCTTTATATTTAGCTAATTTTGTGTTCACACCTTGTTAAGTTTTGGCTCTTTTTGTGTTGTTGACGTCGGTTGTGTACTTGTCGGTGGAACTGGTTTGGGTTAGCTCGGTCACTGCTTCGGATTCACACAGCCGATGGGATTTAATAAAGGGGGTTTCATGCTTCTGCATAGAGCTGATTGAGATGCTCCGTAACATCCGGCATTGTCCCTCTCAAAACGTACGGAAGTTCGTAGAGCATGTTTAAAAACAAAAAAAAAAGGCTTGGTAATCTTCTTTTTAGTGACGCTAACTAAATGAGTATTTTGTGATCTAGCAAAGCCATTTCCAGTGCAAACCTTCTTCTCTCTGCACTCTCACTGAATAAAAGAATGCAAACACGATTACTTTGTACATACATTGGAAGCACAGTTCGGTAATCCTTTTCCTTTTGTAGCAAGACAAATTTGTATGTAAGATTCTTGCTAGGAGTCAGTTCTTGTGCAAACCTTACCCTCAGACTGATCACAGGAAATGAAAAGAACAACATGATTATGTTGGGTATAAAATGAAAGCACATGAATAACCATTTTCCATCCAGTGTTGCAACGTTGCTACGATAATCATCGAGTTAAATCCTACCTTGAACCA
>JAPZDZ010000025.1:4030761-4041541 GCA_029783805.1 Acanthurus tennentii
TACAAGTGAGTTCACGTCGCGTTTTGTCCTGCACTTCCACTCGTGTGTCGGTCTCATGTTAAATCTTTCAGTCGTGAAGGTCAGAGTCATCGTGCTCCCTTTGTAATGATGAAATAAAGCCTTCCTGGTTGCACTGTTCCTCGGCTCTGTCTTCCATGGCCCTCTGCTGGAGTGTTTTTAACATGGGAGTCGCTTACTCTCAAGGGTGCTGCACAATATGCGAGTGTGTGTTTCTCGTCACGTTAAATTGTTTCTTCCTGCTGTGTTGCTTGACCTTGGCTAATTCACATCTTTATCTTCAGCTGTGGCAGCAAAACATACTAACTGCAGGTGCAGCTGTTGTCTGTTTTTTCCTGTTATTTTGATTCAATTTAGTGCCGGAAAGTGTTCTTACAATATTTTTTTTTTCCCCTCGTTTTTATTTCTGAACTCCTTTGAAATGTTTTTACGTTGGATCTTTTTCATCTCATTACTTTGATACTTTCTTAAGAATATTTGGATGTGCAAGTTTTTTGTCTTTTAATATTTATTTTACTATAAAAAAAGCATAATTAGTCATCTTATTCTCCTCTTATGAAAAGCTCTGTGAGACTGGTTGACTGTGTTAGCAAAATTTCTTTGCCAAACGTCAGTTTTTAAACACAGACAGCAGTTTCTTTTGCACCTGTGCTCACATTGAAATGTAATCACCCTGCTTTGCTGACCTTCTCTCCGTCTAATCCTTCCTTCAGGGCTGGCTCTGCGAGCTTCTGCGTTGGAAGGAGGATCCATCTCCCGAAAACCGGACGCTGTGGGAAAACCTGTCCATGATCCGCCGCTTCCTGAGCCTCTCCCAGGGCGAACGCGACGCCATCTACGAGCAGGAGAGCAGCGCTGGGCAGCAGCACCACAGCGAGCGGCCGACGCACTTGATGCACATCTCCACCGAGCAGCTACAGGTGAGTGTGAGCGCAGGTGTCCTGCTAAAACGCAGAGCTACACCCAGCTCAGGCATCGAGCTCCTGCAGAACTTTTGTTTAGTGTTTGTTTTCATGATGCACAACATAATGCAGGTTTGTGTGAATAAAAATGCACATTTTCTCTGACAAAACACTGTTGATTTATGTTAAAAAATGTGTTAAATACACATGCAAACTCAGATGCAACCAAAATAAATATCAGCCATGTACCTACAAGTGTATGTGTTTATTAAATACATTTTTTAAAGCACTGATGCATGAATAAACACACACACACACACACACACAAAAGGTTTCACTTGTACATGCAGTGACCTCAGACTCAAACTCATGTTAGAGCTGAAACAAATGGTCGATCTTCGTGTCACTAAACAAAAAGGAAATAAAAAAGTAACTTTTTTGACAACTGAAGTCAGTTTTTCAGGAACAAAAGTCAAATATTTGCTCGTTCCAGCCTCTCAGATGTGAAGATTTGCTGCTTTCTTTGTTTTTCGTGACAGTAAACTGAATAAATTTGGGCTTTTGGACTGTTGGTTGGACAAAACAAGCAATTCAAGATTTTCACTTAAATTTAGGATTTTGCGATCAGCATAATTTCCACTGTTTTCTGACATTTTATGGACCAAGTTATTAATCAATCAATAAAAAAAAATGATCAATGGATAAACTCATAATGAAAATGAGCCCAAATTCACATAAAACTGCTGCATGAGAGCCACAGAAACACTCTCTGCTGACTCCACTTGTGCCTGTTCTCCTGCTCGTTCTGAAGTTTAATATTAAAAAACAAATAAGTAAAGAACATAATTTAATCTGAAGCAATTATGCAGGAATATCTAATAAGCAACACTTAAGAGTTTTTTTTTTTTATGAACTCTGTTTAATTAGAAACACAGCAACACTCAAAAGTTCCCTGTTTCGGTAAAAAGCTGTTTTTCAAAGATATCATTAGCTGGAACTTGGTGAAAAGAGCTGCTTTATTAAGACATCTGGCAGACGGATGTAAAGCAACACACAGACTCAGTTACCGGTCAGAATATCTTAATAAAGTACAATAATACTTCTATTAAAAGTCTGAGCCACAGCTGAGTGGTTGATTAGTTATTTGATTACTCCGAGACATGGGCAGTGTAACACAAGGGCTTCCATTTACTGGATATAAATAAGGTAATAGGATTTCTTTTTATAAAATCAAATCCAGCAGCAGATATAGAATGAGGGAATTTTGCGCGCATACTTTGCATGTGAACAGAAATGGCTGTATATTGATAAAATGGGATTATTCCTGATATAATGGTGCGGTTTCACGCCGTCCATAAGAGACCAGTGTTTAAACATTTCGTGCCGGTCCTCCGCTAACGCGACGCATTAGCCAAATTATCTCACATTTGCTCAACAAGAACTATCATAGCTCGGTATATTGGTACAATGGAATCACATCTTTGGGTGCATTTATGCAGCTGGCAAACAGAGTCCCCGCAAAGTGCTGTTTTGCAAACTTGATTATGAAACACCTATTCTACAGTGTCTGACTCAGAAAATGAAAATAAAAGAGCACCCATTTTGCGGGGTCAATAGGGACCACGAGTTGCCCACTCACTCCCTCTCCAACCACACAATGAGACATTTTACGAGTAATGTGTCATGTGTTTACAGTAACGAGGGATTCTGGCGGCGGAGTGAAAGCCATCCATAGCGTTCTCTCACACACTGCAGCAAATCAGGCCGACCATCGCAACGTTGAATTGTGCACAGGGACCTTGTTTATCACTGCCTGGCAATAGAGCCTGATAAGCAGCAGAGGCCATAATAGAAGGGGCCAGTTTCCCACCGTGTGCGGGGCTGATTGTGTCTTTTGAGTCCATGTGTGTGTGTGTATATGTGTGTGTGTGTATCTCAACTAGTGCATTGCTGTTGCCTCTTACACCCCCCCCACAATGAGAGACACAATCTCCCACTACCCAAAAAAAAAAAATCATATCTGCAGAACTGATTACATTCAATGAGATATTACATGGAAAATTCCTTCAACCAAGTGCCTGTTCTTTACACAGCGGGCCCATTTTTCCTCACAACTCAATTGATTTTAATGAAAGGCCTTATTAAGACGCCGATAAGTGTTCACTGATAACATCCCCGTCTCCTTTCTCTTCTTCGCCACCCCCACCCCCCTTTTTTTTTTCCCCCCACTGCAGGCTCAGCCACCCCAGTCGCAGCAGCAGCACCAGCCCTCCCTGTCCCTGCAGCAGCCCTCGCAACCCCTTTTGTCCCAGCAGCCCTTGCAACAGCAGCAACCCACCACCGGCCCCCGCCTGCCGCCTCGCCAGCCCTCCACTGCCTCTCCAGCTGAAATGGAGGACGAGGGCAGCCGCGGCGGGAGCATCAAGTCCCGCACCTGTGGAGGGAAGATCTCCCTGGAGGCCCTGGGGATCCTGCAGAGCTTCATCCAGGACGTGGGCCTCTACCCGGACGAGGAGGCCATCCACACGCTGTCGGCCCAGCTGGACCTGCCCAAGCTCACCATCATCAAGTTCTTCCAGAACCAGCGCTTCTACATCAACCACCCGGCCAAGGCGCCCAAGGAGCCCAACAACAACAACAACAACAACGGCATGGCGGCCACCACCAACACCAGCACCAGCAGCAGCAGCAGCTCGGCCTTCGAGGAGGAGCTGACGGACTTCAGGGAGAGCGGGGAGCTGCTGAAGGAGCTGGACGAGAGCACGCAGACCAACAGCACCATCTTCTCCATCAAGATCGAGGAGCAGCTGGGCCGAGGCGGCGAGGCCCAGTCAGAGTTAGAACACGAGGCCAAGGAGTAGGACTCCGAATAACACGAACCCCAGAGTTTTTTCTGATGCACAAACTCAGACTGTGCAAAGACGCGACGCTCCGGCCGACACAGAACCACAACACCGCCAATACAGAAAAGTAGTGTTTTTAATCAGTAACTGCGCTCGGACGATGCGAGGAGTGTTTCTATACAGTGTATCCGACTGACAGGCTATGTGAAGTGAGTGTTCACACACTGGAGAGCCCATTTCAGACTCACGTACTACTTTTTGGATTTTGTAAAACTTGTATTATTCACTGTAAAGACTGATGCATCATTTAAATAACCTGCACAAAAAAAAATTATTCTAAGTATGTTGCCGTGGATATTTGCTGACTGCACTCTTGTCTGTTGTTTTACACTGACTTACTTTATCTTTTTGAGCTACTGATTATATTTAAAAAGAAAAAAAAGCCCCCCCACCCACCCACCCACCCACCACCCCTGGAGTTTGCTAGGACTTTGATAGGTGTTTACGTACGTGATGTTTAACTGGATTTTTAAAATAAAAAAAAAAAGGAAAAAGAAATAGCAAATGAAATCAAGGACCAAGTGGTTGACAAGGCCTTAATCATGAGGTTATCGAGTCTGAAGCCTGCTGGCAGATTAGTTATTCTTTTAGAAAAAAAAAAAAAAAAAGCGCATAATGTGATTATGGATCACTCCAAACTCCGGATCACCCGGCCCAGGTGAATCTCCGTAAGAAGAGCTCAGTCTTCACATATTATTTGTTAGGGAGGAAATATAAATATATATATATAGACATTATATTGTACCTGTAAAAAAAAAAAAAAAAAAAATTACAGTCTTAAAGAAACTATGCCAACAAATGCCTTGTACTATACGGCACTGCCGATGTTAGATTATTTTGCAAAACCTTTGTCACTGTAACTTTCTGAATCGCCACAGTTAGAAATGTGAATTACACCATGTTTATGTTGTCCGACATTATTTATTTGCAGTTCATGCAGTGTTTCTGATGTAATTACTTTTTTTTTTTTTTAATTTTAAAAAAGTTTTATGTTCCCTAGAGCTTTTTTTTTTTTTTTTTTTTTTTTTTAAATTCCACCGACCTTTTTTCTATTTATAAATGTAATTTCGATGGGCAGTAAAAACAAAAAGTGTCTTAAACGTTTTAAATGGAGAAATGTGCTTTAAAGGTTGCCTATAAAAAAAAAGTGCTGTATGTCAACAAACTCATGCTACAAGCTTCACAATTAATGTTGTATGCAATTTTTACTATCATGCAAATAAGCTTAGGTAAAATGACTAACCTATAGAACACCTTAGAAAGAAAAACATATGCAATCTGTGTGAAAATCGATGTCTGCGATGTGTCTTCCTTTGGTTAACAATCCAATTCAAAAAGCTATTCCTGTATAGATATTCTGTATAAAAGTTTTTCTTTTTTATGAGTTTATTTCAATGAGAACACCAGTTATTTTGTTACGACTGACCGTTTTATAAGTGTTTCTCGGTTCCTTTCTGCAGAAATGTTCTAACTAGAAGTGGTTATTGATTGTTAATTACACAATTAAACTGTTTGTATTGTACCACAGATTTCTTGGCATTAACTTGACCAGACTCTTTTGACACCAGAGTGGGATTTTTTTTCTCCTCTGCGAACGAGAGACGAAACAATGTGAATTGTTTTTAAAAAACCCACTGCTGAGAGATAGCAACTCCAGTTAACTGACTCGTTCGGCCGCGTTCACTGCAACACGTTATTTGTAATAACTGTACATATCACATCTTATGAATCATTGATTGTTTATTATTGTAAATAACCTTGAAGTTTGTGCAAGAGCTCACCGTACAACATTGAAATCAACGTTCTGTCGTGCCTCTTCCTCTCAAAAAAAAAAAAAAAAAACCCGACTGTACCTGAGCTCCTCTGCTCCTGAGTGTATCTGAAACACCTGTGAAATCTGAAATAAATAAATGTTAGGTGTGAACACCTGTAATAGGCGAAGCCCTGTGCAGGGATTTAAGATACAAAACAGCACACAGGTGTCGTGACCTCGCTGTGAACCCCAGGTGAGCCAGGGTGTCTGCACCTTTAGGAAAATTACCCTCACCTGTTCACACCCTGCGGTATGTGCCAGCCAGTCTTGGTCGGCGTTCATTGATGTTTTTGCTCTTTTTTTTCATGAATAAAAAAAGCCAGAGTGTAAAATTGTGTGTGTTCAGAGGAAAATAATCACACAAAGGTGTTGGTGGGGGGTCGGGGGGTGGTGGTGGTGGGGGTGGGGTTGGAGGTTTCACGGTCACATGACACGACAAAGTAAAGAGGCAACATTGAGCTTCATCACTTCCTGCTTTTTTGACACTACAAGTGACTTTCTCACTGACAAACAGAGGTGAAGGCACCAACACACAACAGGAACTCCAGCTAATACTCCTCCTCATTATCACTGTTTTCTCAAGGATCAGCCATGTTTGCCTCAGCCTCAGAAAAGGTTTTTCCACACAGATGGCTAATACTCTTCAATAACAGTAGTTGTCAATCTTGGAAGGGGTCACAAGAATATTTGTGAGATGACTGCTGAAGGGAAAAAAAAAAAAAGTATTTTTTAAAAAGTTTCCCATTCAGTAATCGGTAAAATAAAACCATGAAAGGAGTTTGGTGAAACAGTTCGCACACAGCTGTGAGAGGATTTTTCAGCAGGCGTGGCTATATGTTAGCTGGAAAGGATCACAACCGCTGCCCCCCCCCCAACCAGAAAGCTCCGGTTTTGTGCTAAAGCTGGAGTCTCTCCGCGGGTGGGTATCATGGGTGATTGCTCAGAAGAGACACAGCAAACACTGAACAGTTTTTAAAACTTCATCTCCATTAGGCTGTTCGCCGGCATCAAACACACTTCAAAGACTCCCCCCACCCCACCCAACCCCCCAGATGTCAAAATAGAAATCATAATTACGACAAGAATGGTGACTGATGAATCACCGACTGTGTTGCTCCGACCTTCTCATGCTGTTGCTTGTGTGGAAAAAAATTTAAAAATAAAAAAAGCAACAGAAGTTTCCATGAAGCACTCGTCAGTGAAGCCACGGTGCTTCCGCAGATAATTTAAGAAAAAAGGCCCAGCAGATACATCATCTTCTTGTGATATTTTTGTGGAGATTCTTAATGTCATAGTCAATAAAGTTTTTTCCACATAAAAGCTCCTGTTGACGCACACGGTCGGGTGGAGCTTCTGAGGTCAAACCCCTCAAAATAAAGCTTCGTTTAAACCCAGTGAGATTCTCAAAAAGACATTTTTGATCACATTTTTGCCGTCAGAGGAGTGAAAACAGTCATTTTATATAAATGTAATACCATGTAATTCATCAATAGCTTATTCAAGCCTTTGAATAAAAAAAAAAAGCAGATTAAAAATGGGTAGTTTGAAAAAGCTTTGCTTCATATTTGTAAAAAGCTCATGTTTCCAGCTTTAAACAATGTAAAAATAGTTTATTTAAAACAAATTCTTCCATTAAAATTGCCTCTTTAGTTATTGCACATTAGTATTATTAGCTAAACGTGCTTAAAGACTCAGAACAAAGTAACTCATACAGAAAAATGTGTTGCACTATTATTGCATTATTTAATTATACATTAATTGGTGTGCAAGTAGCTTTTTATTGCTGCAGCTAGCTGACTATATATCTGGCTTGTTAAACCTAGAAAACATTAATATTTTATAAACTCAACATTTGTTTTGTTTGTGAAATTTTTATCTGTAAATGAAGTAAAACTCTCAAATAAACACGGAGGGGGCAAAAGTTGAATATTTCCCTGTAAAATGTGAAGTAAAAGTATGAAGTAGAAATAGAAATACTATGTTTTATGTTTAAGTTTATTAAAAAAAAAAAAGAAGCATTGCACATTAATTAACCTGAGCACCAGTCGATCACATAAATGTGCCATATTTATGCCATAAAAGCTCATTTTCACCTGCATTCCTCAGCAGGTTGATGGCTTTAAGAAAACACTAAAAACTCTAAAACACTAAAAATATTCAGTGAAGTTCTAAGAAAACTCCCTAAAAACTACAATATTTCAGCAAATGAACTCAGTAACTTAGTAATAATGCTCACACAAACAGCCCTACAGTGAAAATTTGAAACAAAACAGCACCGGTGAAATGCTAAATTCAAACTTTCATCACTGAAAATAGGTGTAAGTTATTCCGATAATGTGCATTTTTCTCATTGCCAGGATGCACATCTGTAGGATGGACACATTTAAAGAGCGTGCTCATGCTCCACTGAACACAAACCCCCAGAGTGCTCGTGAAGATGTCAATCAACGGTGCACATTAACACTTCAGACGACTTGACGGAATACTGGAGAGACAGGAGCTTCGGTTTTATGAATGCAGATTTCAAGTGAGCATCATATTTAGTTTTTTTTTTTTTTTTTCCAGCTCCCAGCTTGTTTTGTACATCTCTTAACAACTCTAAAAAAAGGTGGTCTGCAACTCGTTGCTCCGCCAGACTGTCAAGTGTTTAACTGGGAGAGAAACGGCTCACAACTTGGCTCGGTCCTTCGCAGCGTTCTGTTATATAACCAGTCACATGTGACGCTTTGGCCACCGTTAGCAATCATCACACAACGTTCGACGACTATTTTCACAAAATCATGAGGATCTTTAATAGAGTCATGAGGAGAACAGTTTTATTTGTGGCGGCTGAGGACGAATGGGCCATCCAACTGTTGATAAAAGTCAACAGAAAATCTGATAATTGGCATGAAATCTGAATTTCCTGGTCAAACATTTGTCATGATGTGCAATAAAGACAAGAGGCCTCTTCTGACCTTTACTGGCTGCAAAGGAATCTTGTGTGTGTGTTTTGTTTTTTTTTGATGATCATCTTGAAACAGGAACCGCAACAACTTTTGAAGGTGATGGGACATAAATTTTGCATGAAAACTGGCTGATACCAGTTTGGTTTTGTTGCTGGATTTTTGTGTGTTTTTAGAACAAATTGTTGAACGAAAACAACAAACTATGACTTAAACTGCAGGTCATTATTACTACTTATTAGCACTGCAATGCAAAAGTGTACACTTTGACTCCATCAGAGATGATCAAGAAGATCCAGTAGCAACACGTTGACAGCATTAACTGTCAGTTTTATTGTTTCAGTTTTCTACAACGCCGTGAAGTTCAGTCCTGATTTTTTTTAATGTAAATGACTCCTTTCTTTTGGAGGGATAGGCAGTTTGAAAAATGTTTAACTTGCCAGGAATCTCTGCTCTTAAATCTGGCAAAAAAAAAAAAAAAAAAAAAAAACTGGCAAAGAAAAGGCGACTCAGTATCGGGAGGTTTGGTTTTAACAAGGTGTGGATGAATATTTGTGAAGCAGAAGATCAAGAACTTGCATCAAACCAGTCTCAAGTCGCCGAGCTCCTCCTCTGGAGAAAAACTCATTTTTTGTCGCCATAGCTGCAAAAACAAGGATAGATTGCTGAAGATGGAGCTGAATCAAAAACTGAATTAAACCTGTGACAGGAACGCTAACATTTGACCCTCACCTGGACCCTTTAACGACAGCCTCATGACCCTGAATGTGACCTCATCAGGTGAGACTTTTCTGTCGCCATCCGAGGAAAACACGACCCAATTTCTTCAGGTAATGATGCAAAGTGACACCTTAAGCTCCCTGTTTTGTCACCCTGAAGAATCTAAATCTGGCATTTGTTGCTGTTGTGTAAAAATGCTGAGTGAGTCTTTTAAAACTGTGATATGAAGTTCATATATGTGTGATAAAATAATAATCAATGGATGTTACAAGCAGGAAGTAGATTGTGCTGATAAGGATTCAGGACCTCCCTGATTGAGATCTGCACCTGTTTGACTGTTATTTCTCCCCAGTGACGTTGCACATAAAACACTTGTTGCACTATTTTGTGAGCAGTTTTAATCTAATTTGCAAAAACAAAGAGAGACTGAAAAAGACATTTTTTCCAAAGCTACTTGCTCTTTAGCATCCCAGCTAGCATCACACAGGTTATGAAGTGCATGAGTGCAAACAGCAACAAGTGAGCAAGAGTGGATTTATGCACTTCAGCTGGATTTCATTGTTGTACTATCAAGAAAATTGGAAAAATTCTTACACAGCATGAAAAAAACTACGCATATTAACTTCTAATAATAATCTAATTATATAATATTAACTTTATTGCCTCAGACTGAAAAAAGGCTGAGGCTGTAAACATGAACTGTCACTGGAGCCATGAATCAATTTAAAATCTGAGCTACCTTTTTTTTTTATTTTTGATGCATATTTCTGTTTGAACTCTCACTTCTGCTTTCTGAGAGACGATCTCTTGAACATGGCAGTGGTAGACCCCTACCCAGAATCCCCTGCAGTGACTGATCCCTCTCTGACAACACAAACATTGTCACGCCGATGAGAAAACATGCTGCATTTAAAGGCCTGAGAGAGCTTCGTCGGGCAGCACCTTCGTTCTGTTTCTGCTGCGTTTGGCTGCAGATTAATAGGGACGTCACACTCAGGTTGCTGCGGCACAACATCGGCAGGCCGGGCTCGTGCAGGGAAGCCCTCAGTGCCTACCCATGAGCTCTTGGGACTGCGCAGTAAATCAAACAGGAAATGCAGCAGAAAGCCTAATAAAGTTATTCTGATGATAGCAATCTCTGCGGAATCAATCCGATGTAAATCTGAAACTTTGCTCTCGCTCTCTTTCTCTCTGCTTGGTAAAAACCAAACGTTGAAAATAAAGAAATAACACAGTTCCTCAGCCTGTGAACGTGGAGGAGCGGAAACAGAAGGTTAGAGGTGTGGAAATTAATAACATTAATCAGTGAGTTGCTTTCCAGCCTCCTCTCTTGCTCTTTGCCTTCTGGTTTTTTTGAGGAGACGAGATTAAACATGAACCAACTCAGGAGGGGTTTGAAACTGTCCTTCTGATCACATTAATTCAGCAACATCACTTTCGCATGAATATGGATGCTGATTTCTGGAAAGAAAAAAAAAA
>JAPZDZ010000025.1:4104788-4121831 GCA_029783805.1 Acanthurus tennentii
CACATGGGGTTAGTACAACCTGTGAACAGTCAGTGGTTGGTAATCACAGAGATGAGTGGTTTGTTAGCTGCTTTAGAACATTTTACATTCATAATCATAACACTGTGTGAAATACTCTTTATTTACTCTAAAATACCAATGCATTTACAGAATGATACGTATTAATTTCAATACTAAAAATGCATTTTTGCTCAGCCACATAAATAAAGGTGTTAATTAAAACTATTTGTTTTGGCATTTGGTCAGTGATGCTGTTCACATGCACAAAAATTCTGAATCACCACTAAAGATATAATGTCACATAATCTATAAACAATGTTTGAATATGTGTTTACATTTTGTTTAGCCAATGCATTTTCTTCTATACAATGTAGGTCAGTGATCCCAGGTGACTTTCAGTGAGGCGGCTAAAGGTGGACCCTTGCTACACCAGCAGGTCATGAGCTGATTGGTACGTCTTTGTCGGTGACGGCTTAAAAACATCTGATCCCTGAAACTAAATGATTCGTCTCAACATACTGTTTCCTCTCTGTGGTGAATTTATAAACTGAAAGAATTTAATTAAGAGAGTTTTCTGACTGCAAACTCTTCATGTTCCTGCTGAACTTAAGTTCTCTTCAGCTATATTTTGTCTACTGTTGCTATGTTTTTATTCATTTAGCTGAAAGAGATCCAACCACTGTAAATACTTGCAAGAGTGCCAAGTGTGTATTAATCCACAGGTGAAAATAGTCCCCAACATAAAAGCTAGAGTCTAATTGAATCTTTATTTTCTTGTCAGACAATTACTGGGTTTTGCTCTTTTCAGTGTTTTTTTATTTTAAAGCATGATAATTTTTTTTAGTATGTTAAATTCAATAAATAAGATTTTTCTTCTGTTAACATAAACAAGCCCTCAGTCATCAGCTTGTCACATAAACCACAGTTAAAACTACACGATCCTGCACTGTTGCACATTTTACACTGTTGCAGACTCGCTCCTCTCAGCATCCGTGCTAAAGCGCCTGTTGAGTAATTGCTATTTTGGTTGTATGCCGGAGTGATAGCATTGCATTTGACAGCTGATAGAGAGCAGAGAAGCGTTAAGTAGACAGTGGTGGAGTGTGGTCCATCTGTGAGGGGGAACAGAGAGAGACGGAGGCAGAGTGTGAGGCGGCTCCTCGGGGCCTCCAGGCGGCTCAGACAGCATTAGCAAGAGGTGTCCCTGCCTTTAGAGCAGCTTTCACGCCTCGCTCCTCTTCCAACGCAAATCAGAGGCAACACAAGTCATCCATTTGAGATATCGAGTCGATATGGAGATAAAGCCTGCACTTATGAGCCACTGTCATGAAAAGAGATCAGCGAGGGACCAACAGCCTGTTTATCTGCCTCGCACATTAGAGCAAGCAGACACTTGCTCCCGGTGGCATGAAATATTAAAAGGATAACCTCGTTTGGCTAACTGACCGGAGCAAAGATGTCATATTTGTAGTTAGGTCGGGTGAGGTCTCTGACTTATTGATTGTCTCTACTTTATGTTTTTCTGCAGGGGTCTATATTTCAAAATCCTTCCTCTGAGGCTCCTTTCTTACCTTATTAACTGTGACCTCTTTATTGCTTCTGTAAGAGGATGGATTGTTTTCTTGTAAGTGACTAAACAACTGCACTCAATGAAGTTTTTCTTTTCTTTCTTAGCCCCTGCAGTTGCAAATCCCTCTCCTGCTGCTCAGTCTTGTACAATAATAGCTGGACAGAGAGACAGACAGAGTTAACAGCACTCTTTACAGGTCATCAGGGCATTAAATAGTTTCTTAAATTGAAAAGAATGTCTGAAAATGGCTGAAAAGCAGCATTTAGTTAAAAGTTTCAAGTCTGTAACTCATTTGACCACACCTAACAGTGATATCACACTGCAGTAACCACACCCTGAAATATGGAGTGGATTGTTTTGTGGCAGGAAAGATTATTTCATCTCAGTAAATTTCAAAGAAACGCAAGGTTAATTTCACCCTTCTTTTTTACAGTCAGTTGTTTATCTATTCATGAGATCTGATTTCATTTTTGGCTGTTATTGTGCACCAGCATTGGTTGTTGTTAAAGTAAAGCAGAGACTTGTATGACTGGGTTGATTGTGCAGCGATCTGTTGGTAATGCCTCGGGCCTCCGGTAGAGGGAGACGCGCTCTGCTTCCTCGTTCAATACTACTGAGTGAACAAGAGAACGACGGAAGGTTTTCTTCATCCGTCTTCGTCCTCTTCTCACTACTATTCCGCTTATTGAAGGTAGTTACCGCACACAAAGCTCCATAAACTTGACTAAACATATTAACAGTATATTTTCCTGTGGTATTGTTTTGTTATTTAAAGAATTTTTATGTTCTGTACTGTTTAATTGTTGAGAGAGTTTCTTGCTAATGCTGAGGAGTGTAAGCTAACTAGCTAGCCACTGGAGGCGTAGCGGCGGTATTGAGCTGTTTACATTCTGAGCCTCGTCATTTAAGCTAGCGACTGTTCAATTAATGCTTTAACAATTGAATGTTAACGTTTAATTTGTCATTGAAGAATATGTTTGCATAAGAAATAAGTTAGGTAGCTAAAAACATGTAATGTTATTGGTCACATAAGTTAGCTGAAAAGATCATTTAAATGTTTTATTAAAAGCTAAAAATATATGTTTGCAAAGGCATCTGTGGTACTGATTCTGAATGTTCCTACTACTACTTTTCCCCTTGTTTAATGACACATGTACACCTAAATTTTACTGCAGTAAGGGCGGAAGTTAAACCACTAGGGGTCAGCAAAAACAAAGTAGGAGCCCAACATTTTTTTTTAAAAAGGAAACGTGGGAATAAAATTTACACAACGATAAACGGGGGAAATTATTTAATAAAATGAACTCAGAAAAAATAGAAAAATTAGATTTAATTATTGAAACCTTCAATATTTTACATGTATCAAACCCAGAGTGACATGAAAATATCATTACCACTCCCTTGTCTTAATATAAAGCTGAACTGACAGGCTGTTAGCTTATTGTAGCATTAGATTAGAGGCAGCCAATTTGTCCAAGAACTTAACTAATTACCATGTTATATTATATCCTTTTATTCTGAAAAAAATAAATGTATTGCTCATTTTGAAAGGGGTCATGAAAGAGGGACAAATACAAATATCTTAAACGTTAAACAGTGAACTGTTCCTTTAAAGGTCAGAGAAGAATTGTGGAATATTTTCTGATTAATTTACATGAGGGTACAGAAAGCACAGAAAAAACCCCTAACCCCAAGAATTTTACTGTGATTTACTAATCCAAATGAGTAGCATTCATTGTTACAGTAGCCTGTCACATCAATAAAAAATTCTAAACAAACAGGACAAGGACAAACACATTTTGTATCATTAGTGACAAAATCAGAGAAAAAAAAGTCATGACAACAATAATTGAGAGTGATGGAGGCATTTATTTCTGCACACTTTTTATTCCCCGTCTTCAAAGTAAAGCAAAGCCACTGACGGCTTCAGAAAGAACTGATTGTTTCAAGACGTTGTGTTCGCTGATTCGACTTGTCAGAATGTGACATGTATCATAGAGTTTACACACAGTTACTTAAATGTATGTGAAGCCTTTTGGAAGCGTACTCCATCCTCCTCACAGAAGTTGGAGGCACGTGGTTGGATTCACAGCGTTCACTGCTGGCACAAGTTCAGCTGCAATGCAAGCTGCCAGAGCAGCCTGGCCACGTGACCGGCTGGGAAGCGTTGAAGGAGCTGATGGTTTTTGGAGTGAGTGGCAGCTGAGGCGGGCGGGTGGGGGTGGAGGCTGCGGGTAGAGGAAGTAAAATTTGGGGGAGTGAGAGGGGGGTTGTGTTTTGGGGAGGAGTTGGTGGGCAGTGTTTTGGGATCTGCGAGGAACAACAGCGTTGCTCCTGTGCGTCTGCTCCCTGACACTTCCCTAATCTGATAACGGATGAGGACAGGTTGCCTTCGCTGTACCTGGCAAGTACCTTCCCCAACCTGCACAGACGGATTTTGGTGGATAAGGCCAGGCTTGGCAAATGCTGGCATCCTCTGGAGAATAGTTAAAGGGTGATTAATCATTGTTTAGGCGCGGAATGCGCAGGGAAGAATGGGGAAGCGGCGTTCCACACCTCTGAAGCAATTAATCCCTGTGATCTCCACCAGGTTTGTCTTGTAGATAAGTCAGGATACAGAACTGTTCCTAATTTATCAACCCACTCATGCCATCCAGCATAAAACACACAATTTATTTCCAATCATTTATAGTCAAATTTTAAAAAGAGTGACTTTGCCACATCCAAGTGTGCCTTATATTAGCTTCATATAAACTAAGTACCCCCAGATTACAATGGGAATCTTGTTTTATTGTGCACATCTGGTGGAGTCACGATGCATTTTCACATTCGCTGTCGGAATTTTTGAGTGACTGTGGCATAAATCATTTTGCTAATCAGAAACATAAGTGACATGAAGGCATCTCCCCTCTTGGAACAAAGGAACAACATATGGCTCTAAAAGCACTCAGGTCTTTTATTTCCAAGGTATATAACCTGTGCATAAACCAATATTATTGGACTGATTTGCATTTTTCTTTCATTCTGGGCTCTTTTTCAGATCTCATATCTTTGCAGATGACTTCAATAATGGTAAGAAAAGCATTTCTCCCTCGTAATATATTTGATTCTCAACTTGAGTGCAGTTAAGCAAAACATAAGACTCGGCTCAATGGTTTGTTGCAAGGTGAATTATGGTGCCGTACTTTGTGATTTGAAGAGAACATGCATGCAGGATAGATTTATGTAAATATAAGAGCCACCACAAAAAATAGAGTTCCTCCCTCTAATAAAGTGCATTAACAGATGAACCAAAAACGACGCTGATATGACAAGATGAATTCCTTTATTACGAGTGGGATCTCTCCGGATCTCTCTGCATTGCTTCCAAATCATATTTGCCTCCTAAAATGGGAGGGGGGGAGACACACATTCTTGCCAATAATAGTAAAATGGCTCCTGTTTTAATTGCATCATTACGTACCCAATATCAGCAGCCTGCCTGCCAATATCAATATTGCCATAACATGGGTGGAATATAGATGACCCAGGGTATGCGTGGGTCTTCCATGAGTGCCTCCATGCCAGACTCATCCCATTGCCCGCTGTGCAGGGAATGGGAATGTAGGCCGGAGAGCAGCTCGTCTTTCTAATGTCCCCCAGTATTCCCTTAATTGCTGACGGATCTTGTTTGGATTTTGATGGCGGCTTGGAATCTGTGGTTGCTACACATAGGAATTGATAGGCCTTGAGGGAAACATCATGTTACCCCGCTACGTGCATCTGTATTTGTGTGTCTGCATCTGTTGGTCGGCACTTGCAAAGATCAGCTCTATTGTGGAATCCGAGGGCTTTGCATAATGCATTTATACATTAGGATGATGTAACTAATATAAATGGGGGGTCAGGGGGGTCAAGTGGGCTGCACGGATACGCAGCTGGTTAACTGATGATGATGAGAACACACAGCATCTTCGGTCATACGGGCTTTGACATCTCAGAAGGAGCAAACACTCCCGTAGATTGTGAGAAAAGGTAAAAGTAAAGGCTGTTTTTGCATTTCTTCTCCAGCAACACTGCACATATGGCACCGCAGCAAACTTAACAATTAGTAACTGCTTTGATGAAGGAAAATTACATCTTGTAGGTCCCACTTTGAATGCACTTCACATATCCATATTAATGCATTCAGGACTGGAGAGTGAAAGATAATTTTCCTGTTTAAATATTTCATTCTAGCTTAAAACTTAGCCTGTAATTAGAGCTCCCTAATGGCAAGAGCATCCAGTTTGTCCGTTTTAATTAGATTGTTGTTTAACTATAAATTATGTATCTTTGTGTCATATAGTTTTGATGCTAACAGATGGTGCAATAGTTAGTGGCTGGGCAGGATTTTGTGATGATTTATTTACTGTACCTGCACTCTTTCAGTAAGATCCATACTCTAACATTACTGTTCCTCTGTAGCTGATCTCTGAATTATCAGGTTAGCTCATGAACTTACCTGCTGTAATAATACAGTATAGAACAGGTCAAAATATACATATACACAAGATAGTTCAGAGTTGCAACTAATGATAATTTTCACTATTGTTTAATGTGCTGATTTGGTTCATTTTCTCACTTAATTAATAAGTTCCTTCTTTTGTCTGTCAACAACATCAAACTCAAGTATATTTATTACAATAAACAGAAAAATCTTAGCTTTTGAAAAGCTGAAACAAGGGCATGTTTTACACTTAACTTATTGAACCTTGATATAATTGCAAATTAATTCACTTTTGTCATTTCAGCTGTATTTTATATATAAAAATACATTCATACTTTAGTCCTTGTGTGCTGCAAGGCAGCATTGTGTTCAATATGGCTGTAAAACTCTGTAATTTCATCACTATTAATGTGGTTCTACCTCTCCTCTCTATTGGATTAGATGAATAAAAAAATAAAGGGCTGTTAACATGTTTCTCAGACTGGAAAGCAAAGATAGAATATGTGAATCAATGTGAACACAAAGTTAAATGAACACACTGCATTTATCAATTCAGTTTCATGGTATGGGATCAATAAAGTTTTTTGTATTTCATCCCAAAGTTATACTGTCTTTAATAACATTTTTGTTCAGATAGAAATATGGTTCTGTTTGACCTGAACTTGAACTTAAAATGTATATTAACTGTATATCAACTGACTTGGTATCTGTTTTTCTGCAGCAAATAATTTGTGCAGATTCAAGATTAAGGATTCTGTTTACTGCCGTGTGGACGAAACTAAAAAAAACCTCGCACAAATCTGCAGGAGTGTGCAGCACATATGAGCAAAAAAATAAATAAATAAATAAAAAACAAACACAATAAGGACAATAAAATAAAATACAAAACAAAGATGGTAACAGAAATACGCACCTCCTGTTTAGGGTTTAAATCTGCCCTGCAGTTTTCTTGTGTACAGTTGTGTTTACATTCAGTGTTTTGCAGAAATGTACTTGGATCTTACAAATGTGTTAAATGCATTTTTTTTCCCTATAAGAGTTTTGAATGCCACTTTGAAAACCCACTATGAAAAATACTACATTTTTTGCATCACAGAGGTGAAAAGACTCAACAGGATACCTTCAATTAAATGGTGTATGACATCTTTCTTTATGTATCATTACTTTGTAATAAACACAAACCGTGTCCTATATGTGTAGGTTAATTTTTAGCAAAATATAGTTTAAATACTGATTCAACACAATCCAGTCAATAAATGGCTGATCAGAATTGTCTTTCTGGTGTTATCCTCATCATTACCAGCCTCCTGTTATAAATAAACTGATTTTCACAAGCTTTTTAAGTTTATTTAGAAAAAGATTTGTCCTCAAGGTGTCAATGGAAGAAAACTGCAGCTTTTGTTCCTGTTTCTGTTTCTGTTTTTTTTTTTTCAGTAGTAACAGACATTTGAGCATTTGAAGCCTTACAGAGCTGTGAGTTCATTCATTGCTTTCAGCCTGGGTGACCTGAGAGTCAAACTCACGACCTGGCATCGTGGTCGTGACGCTCCACCACGACCAGCACACAAACTTCACGCCCTGCTGAACTTTTGACCTTTTTTTTAACCGCCTGTGTGCGACTACACAAGACCCTGTGTTTTTGCTCTGAAGTTGAGTCATGTTTTCAGGTTTTGTGTCTGCGTGTGTTTTGCTGCACCCGGTTTGACTCTGGGCCGTACATTTGGCTGACTGTTATTTGTTTTGTCTCCTGATGATGGGGGCCTGTGATTGATGGACGGCGTCCAGGACATCTCCGATCGACAGCTGTTGATAGCTCTGAAATCGAGAGCAGCAGTCGGAGCGTAACAATGAGCTCATTGCGCTCTTGGCTTGGTCGCCAGCCCAGCAAACCTCAACACTGGGGGGACTTCATGAATTTCAACTGGGGCCACAAATGTGAGTGCACATGGAAATTGTGCTGGGGTGATGGGAAAGGGACTAAACTAGGAATATAGCCCTGATAATCACAATAATCACAGTAGAAGAAGGAAAAGGAAAGAGGCAGACTGAATGTTAAGTGGCAGCACAGTTTTCCTTGAAAGCACAGACACTTGTTAAATATTTTTGTTTAGTTCAACATTATTCTTTCCTGCATGCTGCAAAGTTATGAAGCCAATATCAGATACTGAGGTGGTACTTGGGCAGGAGAACTACAAGCTAAAAGATGCGAGGACACTGATGTGTCGCCCCATCAAAGCTTCCGTATCTTTTAGTGATAATTTGCTTGTGCGGCTTCCAGTTTATCTTGAGGGTTCGAACTGGTCTGTGGTGGAACAGGTGACTGTTGTGGCTGTCGTGGGAGGCCATCCAAGAAAGGAGCTTTTATTAAAGAAATCCTTCACGTCGGTATAATGTCACTATTTTACTGGAAATAGCCTTCATACCCTTTGTCAGTCACTTTCATGAAAAAAACTGAGCAGAAACAAACATACATGCGGTGATTTTGACTTATTAATATGAAGGCTGTTTTTTTACTTAACAGTTTCTGTTTGCTGCTGATGAAAAAGAAAAGAAAGAAGAAATATTGACCTGCGGAACAGCTGCTAATAATAGTTTCACTGGACAGATAACGCTTACAGCAGACTGTCTGTTATCCCCTGTGGGTTAATGATGGAGGTTAAGGAGTTGGTGTGGGAATCAAGCGTTGCCTCATATCGTGTTTTGTCTTAAAGCCATCCATACTTTAGCTTTAATTGGACAGCATCACGCTGTAATAAGCTGTGGTTGCATGGGTTTGATGGCCGAGCCCTCCGAGGTTACCGAAGCACCGGCGCCACATCTGAGCTCAAATTAGCATTCTGGGCAAGCAGAAGTCCCCAAGCTTAATTAAGGTAAATTCAACATTCTAGTTCATCATTGGGTTTTATATAATCTTAAAACCAGTTGCACTTGTTTGGCAGCTGGTTATTTCTTATATTAAAAAAGAAAACATTACACTGTAGATGATTTGGCATCCCAGGATTTTGAATTTGAGCCCTCTATTATGGGAAATCTGGGTTTGCACAATGATTAAATGCTTAATAAAAAATTCATTGTTGTTGCCAACATCTGTATTGTACAGGCTAACGGCTCACTGGAGTGTGCGAGACTTGTAAAGTTTCCAAACGCGCCGTTGAGAACCCTGGAAAGTTCACCTAAGAGTTTGCCTTCCTCATTACCAAGCTACTTCTGTGTCTGCGATTAGACTGAGAACATCTTTAATTGCTTTAAAATCTGAATGCATGATAAGAATGGATTAATTTGATTTTTCTGTTCCTACAAGTAGCAGATGGTTTATGTCTTCAGAATGCTCATGTTGTAAAATGAGATCCCCAGCTTGTCTCTGATTGGTCACTGTTAATGAAGCATGCTGGGCTGATTATTGATTTAGAAAATGAGGACGACACAAGTATTGTGTGTGTGTGTGTTGTTGTTGTTGTAATAAATTAAAGACGAGCTCTGTTTTATAGTTGACAGACACATACCTTAAATAACACAAAATATTTGATTTTCCATTCAGGTGGTCTCTGGCCCGTCAAAGCCATTTCATTGTTTATTTTAAAACAGGCACTTTTATTGTTGCTACTAACAAGCAGATGGTCGACTTGACTTATTTGTGTTTTGTGTTTCTGAATGACCGATCAGATGCATGATGGGAAATGCAATGAGCTGCTTGTCAGGGAAGAGACAATTCACGGGAGAGGGCCCGCGAAAGCTGTATACATTCCCAATTTACTCCCATCTCTGTGGTTTTTAAGGTTAGTAATTTTTTTTTTTTTTTGCATTATTATTGGCTGTTGCGAGAGCAGCTGTTCCCCAGCCTCCCTCCCTCCCTCCCCACCTCCCCACCTCCCGACTTACCGTCCTCACACTGACAGACAGGCAGCTGATGGGGAAACTCGCTGCGTGCATGAGGAGATCCAATTCAGCGAGGAAACTAATGTGCTGCATCAAGGGGGGGATATGTGGCGGTCCTGAGGGAGGAGGAGGGGGTCCGGGTTCGGAGACAGTCTGGGATCGGCCCGGTCTGGGAAAACATAGTGGTCTGGTCTGATGTCTCTGTCTGAATGTGGTTTAATCAAGTCCCTTCCTGTGTTTATTTATCTGTCTATTTATTTATTTTATCAATTATTCATGTATTTATTTATTCAGTTCCCTGGACACTGCCTTCTTTTTGGCTGCAGATCCCAAACTGGCAGCTTTCAACTCCCAAATAAAAACATTGAAAGCCAACAGATACATTTTTGATATTTCAAGAAGGGGGTGGACACAATAATAGAAACGTCTTACTACTAAAGGCCCATTGCATCTCTGAAATCACAATTATGACCCCCAAAAAAAGCCTCTTGGATTGAATAATTTTGTCTGTGAAACTGCAAGCTCGACAAAGGTGACATTTATTATTTAGCAGTTTTTATTACAGGGCTACGATTGTTTTACATTTAACAGGTGTTAACTGCTACTGTGTCTGCAAAATTTTATGTCATGGCCTGAAGTATCAAGGTGCATTTTTATTAGGCTCAAGAGATCGAGTTGGTTTAAAAAATAACACGCAGAAAGAGAGAGAAGGAAGGAGGACCGAGTGTTGCTTTTCAGTATCTGAAGACTGTAAGCTACAAGCTACAAGGAGAGCACAACCCTTTAAACTTGATAACAGCTGATCATCCCACATGCCGTTCACTATTGAAGGTGTTACTTCAGGCTGCAGCCGATCATACACTTGTGAAAGTCACAGTAGTGATTTGAAGGAATGATATTTCTGGACAGGTGGTTAGCTGTAAGTTGTTAGCTGTTAAACACACTGATAAATTATATTTTATCATTTCCTAACTGAATCCACTGACTAACTTCTTTGTATTGGAGTGTTGAACAATGTATCCAACAATATATCACTTACATCAGAATCTAATGGGATGGTGATTATTGTTCCAGGTATTAATCTAAGTTGCAAACAGGAAAACTGAGTCCTGGGTTGTGAAATACTGTAAGATGTGATCACAAAATGCATTAAAATATAAATTAATCTTTTATTTTTCGTTTTGACCCTGGTATAATTGGAATAATGCCCCAGCTAGGTGTCAGTGATTAGGAATAAGTGGATGACTGGAAGGACAGAGCCGAAGTCAGCAAAATACAAACATTAAATACCTGAGAAATCAAGGTATTTTAACACACAAATGCAATCTAATTTCACCCTGTTTTATTTTAAAGCAGCCCTGATCTCTGATGCAACATGAGGAGAAATCAAAGAGTACATACTGTCACGTTGCCCAATGCTAATAACATTATAATAAAACCTGCAACACAAACGTAGCTGCCAACAAGGAGAATAGAGGTCACAGGCCACCAAGTTGAGAAAAATGAACCTGAGTTTTATGGATGAAACCTTGAAGCTGCTTGAATTATTCACTGCAGAAGTGATAAGACAGCAGAAACACATCAATATCAAGATAATAAAGAAAAGAGGGAGAGTCATAAGCATTGAAAGAGAAAGAACATGTAACCAAATGCATGCTAGCTGTTGGTGAGGAGGTTAAATAAGTAGTTTCACATCACGTCACTAAAAAGGAAGCATTGCAATGTATCACTTTCACTTGTACTTATAGATAAGATTGTCATAAGCAGAAAGGAGTATTCTTGTTACATCTGTGAATTACCGAGAAAGTCAAACAACTAAACACG
Organism: Acanthurus tennentii; assembly: GCA_029783805.1. NCBI lineage: Eukaryota > Metazoa > Chordata > Actinopteri > Acanthuriformes > Acanthuridae > Acanthurus > Acanthurus tennentii. The sequence goes on from JAPZDZ010000025.1 coordinate 4,116,527, forward strand.
ATACAACTTATCTTTATTCTTGGTTGGTTAGTACTCTTGAACTGACATAAATTCCCTGATCCTGATCAGACGCTGGTAGCAGAACCAGAGAGGTCATTTAATAGAAAAGTGGAACTGAGGACTGAAGATGATTTGAGTTCTTGCATTATTCAAAAAGTAGCAGCAGTGGATCCCATTCAAAATCCCCCACTGTGTTCCATTTCTAGACATGCAGGCCTGCAGTTTGTCCAGCGCAGCGAGCTCCTTTGAGCATAACAACAAAGCACTCGTCGCTTATTTGCTGCTGAGGTCTTATGTTCATGTCTACTTCTATTGACATGCAGTGCAAACATTTATAATTACCTTTAGCTCCGTGATATCAGCCTGCCTTGAATAACCTGCTGTGGCGTTTTACCACCTGTTACTAATCGCTCTGTGAATTCGTCACGGCACCGGCAATGATTCAAACCAACACTGGGTGCCCCACAAGACCCTCCAGGAAACGTAGCAACCGGCAGCAGCGCAGTGCTCAGAGAGCCGGGGGAGCGACTTCATGGATTTTTTGCATCATTAACTATTTATGAGTTGCCACTTCATGTTATTTACACTGGACTGATGGTAATGCTGTTCAGAGCTCAAACGCCATGCAGGGACCCGCTGGGATGACGGGGTGGAGGGTGCACGGGGAGGCGAAGGCATGTGTGAATGTGTTAAATATTGTACGGAAACGCCACCTGCAGTCGCGAGCGTCGTGCGAGGGTAAAGAGGGCGAGTCGGAGAGCGACACTGGGGGGGACAAAGAAATGCAAAAGACTGCAGTGCATGCAGACGGGGGCTTTGTGTTGCAGGGCACATTGTGACTATATAATGTATAAGTCAAAGCCTTACCACAGACCACAAGGAATATTCAGTTGACCTGGTTTATCTTTAGCTTTAAAACCACAAGAGCTGGTTGCATCTCCATTTGCAGTATATGTGTCATAACTGAAGCTACATTATGCATCATTTGCTTTTGCAAAACACTCGAGTCATCAGAGCTGCTTTTTTCCCTTCTATCTATCTATCTATCTATCTATCTATCTATCTATCTATCTATCTATCTGTCTATCTGTCTATCTATCTATCTATCTATCTATCTATCTATCTATCTATCTATCTGATGTGTTTAAACTTCTTTAGATGAGTTGTGGGTTTATTATCAGCGTTGACGTATCAGTTTACCTGCCTGAATGTTCATGTCTCTCATTTTCTGTCTCTTGTCGCGCTCAACACTTCTCTTAAATTGAAAGGCAAATAAACAATATGTGCAGTTAACTAGAAATGCATCAACATGGAAATGTGTCAAAATCAGTTTCGCAACATGGCATGCAAACTGTAAATGAAACACTTGGAATGTCCAATCAGACAAACAGCTGTCACACACGTTTTCAGTGCAGATGCTCGAAGAGAAACGACTGGACCTGTCAGAAACAAATGTAGGAACTGAAGTTGAATTATCCTCGAAACACTTCAAAGAAAAAGTCGAGCAGCAGCGAAACGCATAAAAAAATAGATTTTTGTTGATATGATGAGCAACAGCGTCCTTGGAGTTGCCTTAAGACTGTGGCTTCCTACACTGAGGGACCTCTTGTTGCCAGGAAACATTTTATATGATTTTTCATTTTGTTGATAACTGCTGGGAGCGTTGCCCATCTACACTGTTTTAGTTTATCAGCACCCTGAGGCTTTTGTATATGTTTGCCAGGAGGAAAAGCATCTTTGTTACTGTAAGATTTTCATTATGTCCCTGTTGTGGTCTGACGAGTGGTTGTGGCCTTTATGGACCAGTTTCTTCTTTGGCTTTGCTAATTCCTGAGAAAAAGAAATGGTCACGTCATATTTCAGGTTTAGGTTGTTTGAATTAGGTTTTGCACATTTTTGTCTCGCACAATTCTCATACGGGCAAGTGAACTGAATATTTTATAGAAAACTGACGTTTTTGTGATCTGTTGTCAAGTTTAGTTTGCCTGTTAATTCGAAAAAATATTATCCTTTAAAGTCATGCATGCTCAATAGCCTTATTAGCTATGTTAAACTAACTGTACTTGGACAGAAATGTGACAGAAAATCTGTGGTCCCTGGTAAATTCCTAAAAAATTACAATCCTATCGGCCCTTGTGATTTTCATCTGATTCAGACGTTTGCTGCCAATGCAGGAAGTAATTTGCCCTTTATGTAGCGACACAACAAGGAATAATGCAGAGATTGGGGAGATGGATGACTGCAAGGGTGTAATTTCTTACTAAACTTTTAAAAGTCCTATTTCCATCCCCCTTGCTTTTATGGTTTTAGGTTCTTTTTATTTTTCTAAAGTCTCTCTGAACATGGATAAAGATGTTGATGCATTCATCTGAGTCATCTTCAGTTATTGCTGTGCACTCAGAGCAATAAACGTGACGAGCAGAGGCCTGATGTTACGAGTCGCTGTCCTACAGGCTGCCTTATCTCAATGCTGAAGGTTTCTGTATGAGTACCTGCAGATACTATTCAGGGCTGAAAAAGGCTCTGACAACATCTGGCATCATCCTCTTTCTAAAAACCAAACCTGTGTACTTGGATATGCATGTAGCTCATCTGACTATCATGCATGGTACTGAAGTTTTCATCTTTTAATTTGGATTTACCTTTTTCATTTAACAACTGAAAACAGGAGCTTTTGAGCAAAACATTTTCATCTCCACTTTCTGCAAAGCTTAAATGTTTGACTTCTATACTCACAGCTGAAGTTAGGGTTACAGTCAGTCTAATAGTCACTCTTCTTTTTTGTTTTTAGCTTTTAACAACTCATTAGGAAAACGTATTAGCTGCTACACTTTGTCCACAAGCTAACCGCTAACTGCTGCAGCTGTATTCGCTATGATCCATAGAAGCAGTGGGAGTGAACCAAAACTGTAAAGTAATGAATGAAATGATCAAAAGCAAACTCAAGATAAAGCTATGCAACAGTGGTATAGTCTGACTCACTGGGTTTGCAAAAACCTGCAGTTGGGTGACTGTTTCAGTCAGTATTCTCCTCCTCTGCTTTTCCCAGCATGTTGCCATTTTGCAAATTTTATTCCCCCAACAGCAGAGTGATAGCTGATGCAGGCGGACCTTCTTCCAGAGCCGACACCACACCGTAGACATAAGACTGGCTATGCGAGATGAGCATGCAGCAGCCTCAGTTCAGTCAGCTGTCACATACAGGTAAAGGTTGGCAGTTTTGATCCAGGGATCAAGCTCCATAAGGCTCAAAGTAGTTGTAGATACTAAAGATTCTCTAAAGTTCATCACTACAAGCTGACTAAAGAAGGCTCAAGTGGAAAAGCATGTAGCATTACAGTCGTACTGCTCTTAAGTTAAACAGCATCTTGACTTGAAACTGTGTGACTCAGGTCTTTGAAAATGTGTCACCTTTTGCAGAAGAATTATCTTTTCACCTCCCTTAAAAAAGACACATTGTGATTTCACCGGTCCAGGTTTTTCTTGATCTGCTAGAGGCTGAATTTACTTCATGCATAAATGTGCTTCTTATAAAAAGAAGAAAAAAAACATATAAAATAAACAGCATCCTCACTGATCAGCATCGTCATGCTAGCTCTGAGTCATTTCCCATCAAATTTACAGAGATAAATGTGGAACATGGCGTTGTGCATCTATCCAAACATCCCATGCTTGTATCCACTTGTACTCACCTGCATCCTCTTGATAATGTCGCCTTCACTGTCTGTGAGGGCCTCGATGTTGGCTCATTAAATACTCTTTTCTGCCAGTTATTGAGGCTCCTTTAGCTCACAGTTTGGAGCCGTGAATATTGCCTGGTTCTCACCCACGGAGCTAAAGCAGCATAGATTTGCTCATGATCCCCTTATTTCCCCATTGCTATCATCTGAATGACATAAAACAGGCTGTAATTTGACCAGTGTGATTTGGGCTGGTGCTCCTTTGCACAGCCATTGTGATGTGATGTGTCGTCTGCCTAATCCACCGCCACGCAGAACTCCCTTTGAACTCCCTGCGATTGCGAAGCTAATTTTTATTAAGTAAGAGCACAAATTATTTGTGGCAGTCACTAAGGCTTCAAGAAGTCATTGTGACAAGAGGAGCCCAAGAGCTTAAATTACCAACTCTCTCCACTTGCACGGCTATAATTAGCCTGAAATTAACAAGAAATGTTTGCTTTAGTTAAATTATTCAAAGCATTATTTTACTTGTCAAAGCTTAGATCAGCCTGTTGTTTGTAATGTTCATTATTTTTATTTTTTTCATCAACTAAAAAAGCTTTTTGACATTGCGGATCTCTTTGTGACTGCAGGCTCGTCTTGTTACAGATTCCTGCAGATTTTTTGCCAAATAACACAACATAAAACCCTCCTGCATCATGAAATACACCTTTCTTTATAGTTAATATCACTGCCTTTATGTGGTATTCTGTTAATTTTTGTTGACAAACTTCAAGCTGAACTCTGATTCTTTTCTCACAGATTTTTAGAACAAACTGTTCTCTGTGAGTTTCTGACAAATGAAAACAAGCTCTGTTGGTTCAACAACATAATGTCCCTTTTATTAGAAGAAGCACTGAACATCTGGAAAGTTCAGTCTGTTACACTCTGCGGTGTGAAGTGTTTTCACATTAAACACAAAGAAAATTTCCACCTCGTGTTATTTCCAAGAATTTGACTGGTTGAGTTCTTTTTCTTCTCTTTGCTGTCCATTTTTTCAAAAAACAAACAGTACAGATATTAGTCGTAGTTTCACAGGACGTACAAATCGACTGCAGTTGCATTGAATGTGGTTGTGTGAATTTTTTGGTAAAAGCCCAGATTCTGACTGATTTCAGAACTCATCAGTGTGCACTTTCATAAAGAGAATTCATTAGTTAAACAGCCTTATCATCAGCCCCGAGTATTTTATACTCAAACCGAAACTTTCGGTTTGCCCAGACACCAGTGAGCTCTCATGGGATTGTGTACAGCGAGTCATTTATCGAGAAAATTCTGTGCGTCACATCTGCACGTTTTGAGCCTTTTTGCATGTAAGAGTCAGCATCTAATGAGGTTTGGATGTAAAGAAACGGACAAAGTCAGGTGACCTTTGTTATTCTTCAAACCTTGTTACCTTGGTAGCAAAAGTAAACATGTGGTTGAGGTTGTGAAATGTTCACTTTTGGTTACGTTTAGGTGCCAGAATTACTCGGTTACTCATGGGGAAATATCAAGATTTGAGTAAATATAAGTGTCAGTTTAAGTCAACTTGACTTTTGGTTTTACAGTTGACATGAAAACCAGACTCTTGGGTTATTTTTTGA
>JAPZDZ010000025.1:4121931-4135615 GCA_029783805.1 Acanthurus tennentii
AAGAGCAAACTGAAAGTGTAAAAGTTTTAGGGAAACTAAAAAAAACAACGGAAAACCTTGACGAGATGACAGATGCTAAGATGCTGCTCTGAGCCGAGTGAGCTGCAGAGTTGTGGTGATAATCGACTGTGAGATCATAATAAATGCATCACTCTTCACATATACGTAGTCATTTGAACCCCTGTTTAGCTTTTACCTGCAAAACTTTACTGTAAAGGTTTAGCTTTTGCAAGATTTTGTTAAACTACAAAGTATGACGACCCAAATAATCTCTAAGCTAATAAACAAAATATTACTCATTTCCCGGCAGAGGAGTTCTAGTTTTCTTCTGGGTTTTTGTTGTTGTTGTTTGTGGATAAAACTGATTCATGGTGACTAATGCGCGATGTGTCTAATCCAACATATTGATTGCAGATGGATTAATTGAAGATGACATTGTGTCTTTGGCGAGGGCACATTTATGGAAGTTCACCATTTATTAACACAACTGCGACCTGAGGCGATGAGGTAATCTGTTTTTTTTTGCACTCTAAATGCAGACTGTGTGCTAAATCCATTAAAAAAAAAAAAAAAGAAAGAAAGAAAACAAGGCGGCGGAGAAAACAGCGCCCAGATTCTAATGCGGCTAGATTGACAGACAGATAAAGCGGATACAGTAATACAATGACGGCATGACAATCTTGCCACGCATTTTATGGTGACGAATAATCAAAAATCCTTTTATCGATGACACATCAAGGAGCATTTAGTTTATGCTTCGGTTAATCCTATTGACTATTTTGTGATTTGTCTCTCTCTTACTTGTTCCAATGTGCTATATTTGTCTCATAAATACTGGATATTTTGGCTTGACAAATTGCTATACAGGCACAATCCTATTAAGGTATGCGGCGCTGTGTTCCCTGCCAGTGACATTCTGTTTGGGTGTTGCATTAGAGACTATGACTACTGTACTGTGTTGTCATTAATGGATAATAAGAGCATTTTGTATTTTTAGACATTTCTTTCATCATACCAGTATTTTTCATCATCCCTGAACAATCCCTGCCGCAGACTTTTGTTGTTCTTAATGTGCCACAGGATTCCTTTCATCAATCAATCAATTAATTAATCTTTTTTTTTTTTTTTTTTATTCAACACCGGCACATTGAAACAAGATGATGCAAAGTCCTTTACAAGAGACGAATGAGTAATGAAAACCTCAGAGTGGATTTAAAGACGACAGTTTATCAGAGAACTAATTAAAGTGTTTAGACAAATGACGCTGAATGACCGAGTATCAGAAAGATGTTGTTTCACAGTTTGTTCAAATAATCAAAATACCAGTTATTCTGCGAGCAGTCATCAGTCGATGCTCCTTTTATGAAAGATTGTGGAACTTTTCCTGTGAACTACAGCAACAAATCTAAAATAAAAATTCAATATAAATCTCAATTCACTTTTAAGACACTGCAAGACTAGTTTAGAGACGCGTCTCATTCCATTCAGTCACATGTTCTTCATGACTGATGGGTGAAACAAACTGTTAAATGATATTAAAACCAACAAAAACACAAAATCACACATTTTCTTTCATTTAAGGTGGTCATATCGAACACTTACAGTAGCTTCTAAAGAGCAAAAATCAATATTGTATTAACAAATTTTGCCAAGATCATAAAAACTTACTGTTACATGAATTGAAATCTTGTGGGATTCTCGTAGAGGGTCACATTTTATGTAATTTAAATAATTGTCTATAGTGTTTTTTCCCTCAAAAATACCGTAATGAAACTCTTGCTAAAACCCTTGATATGTGAACATCTTTATACCAGAATTTTTAAGTGTTTTGAATTACTCGTACCTGTCTGAATCCATGCTGGGTCTGATTCTGTTATTTGAAGTTGATCAGGATATTAATTTATTCAAGAATTTTCTGCCCCTAAAATTAGTCAGCTATCAGTTTTTTAATCTACACTTTTTATTAAAGATTATAAGATATGTGTATGATCAAAGAATATAACCTTTGTCATTTAAATTAATGCACGATTCTTCCTCATGAAGGGTGTGGAGGGATGGGTGGGGGGTTGCACCCTAGCGCCCTCTACTTACCACCTGCTACTGCAGAAATTAAAAACATTTTAAAAAGTTCCTAAAAGCATTTAGGGAGTTGTATGAGTCCATTGCAACCCATTGCAAAGTTATTTAGCGTAAAATTATGGGATTTGATTTGTAGAGCTGCTTTGTCAAATCTGTGGAGGATGTATTATTATTATTATTATTTTAAAAACACACAAAAACAAAATAATAAAATTAATTCAATTACAAGTTGGAGTTTGGAGAACATAAAACGAGGACCAAAGTGCAAAACTCTATTTTCTGTAACTCGTCTTCTCACCTTTTATGTTGCATAAATGTAACCAAGGTATTTGTGTCACTAACACTGTTTGGGTTTCTGACTTAGTGCACATTTCCTGAGTTTTACTTTGAGTTGCTGGCTTTTTTTCCCTACAGATAACCCAGAGGTGTGGCAGTGTGGTGTTAAATAGAAGAGGAACAAAAAAAAAAGCACTTTACAAACTATAAAAACTACATCAGCCCAATGTGCCACCTGCATTTCAGTGCAAACTCTCTGCCTCGCATTATATCCGTCACAGAAAGTGGAAGGATGCAGCTGCAGGTGGTTTTGAAGCTGTTGTGGGTAGCGATAGACATCCTGACAGCTTGAAAACCACTCTTGTTGTGTGTGTTATGGGGAATCTGGTATTTTAGGACACTCTTTGACGTTTTGGACTCGTGTCTCTCGCCTGTTTTTTACAAAAGACTCACACAGGTCTGAGTCTAGAGTTAAAAAAAGTAGTTTCGATGACATGAATTCATCATTTTAAATGCACAGATTAAGTAATTTCTACTTTAAAACAGCATCTATGCTCCTCTGCATTTTAAGACAATTACTATAAAATGATATAATGATATAAAAGATATGATAAGACTTGATGATTAATAGAAATGACAAAAATATCACCTGTGCAAATGAGAGCAAATTGGAAAATTATCATGACTGTTACTGTTTTTCTTTGGAGGTTAAGATTTGTACTTCAGTGTTTCTGCCACGATTTTTAGAAATATCTCAAGTATTTTGTATTTTGACATCTAACTGTGTTTAAAACTTTGATGTAAACTCTTTGATCTTTACTGCAATCTTTGCAAACATATCTGTATATAACTGCAGAAGCTTTTGGGCTTCGATTTAGAGACCAAGTACTATTGACCAGTCAGGTCTGAGCGTGCTCAGATTGCATAACAGTCTGTTCTGGGAGCAAAAAAAGGTTTTTAGCTTTTTACTGACATTTTAAAAATATGAGTCTTCATTCCCATGCAGCTTTGATCAAACTGTAGACAAAGACAGGGGCTCAAAAGAGAAAGTACCGGCAAAAATATTCATTATCTGGATATTTTCTGGTTACATCTGAAGCCCTGAAACACTGGCTGTTTCCTCCAAATACAACATTGTCCAATGAGTCTCAGATTGTCTCGATTGCAGCCTTGAAATACAGTAAACACAATTCAAAAGAGCTGTGTTGTTTCGTGGCAGCATCGACCTTCTCCCCATCTTCAGAGGCCACAGTCTCTGTTCGGGTCACGAGCAGGAGGAGGCGCAGGGGTCCTGGAGAGCATTATTGAGTTTTCAGTGACATGAATTATGATAAATTATCTGTCAATAATTTAACACGTGTGTCAGATAGAGTATATTTACAGGACCACCTGGCGTTGCCTGAATGGAGGCTACACTATAGGGAGTAAATAAATAATACAGCTTTTTTTACCCTGCGCTTTAATACCATTAAATATTCAGCTATTTGGATGATCAAATTTGCTGCTAAATTACAGCTTCCCTGTTGATAGGACTGGGAGGAGAGGTGGCCAACGGGTGCTGCAGTGGGAACCCAGCCAGAGAGGGAAGCAACACAGTCATACACACTCTCACACACACACACACACACACATATGCATGAGTGTGTGAGCCGTGGTGACACAGAGTGGCACGCAAATACATACGCAATCTGCATGAATACACACACAGGCAGAGACACACAAAAATACATAAACGCACACACAGCCCCAGGTGGCACAGGCTGGCGTACACTGTCTTACCTGATGATGCTGTATGCATCAGTGAGAGCATCCAAAATAATGCAATGTTTACCCAAAGAGGGCTGGCTGGAGGTCTGCTCACGTCTGAATATCTCACATAGAAAGAGAGGATTATTCGAGGAGTAATATATGTATAAATACATTCATAGCCATCATGTGTTCCTCTCTCTATTGTACAATATAATACAGTGCTGTGACAGGCTTCATTTTCCCAGGATCTGCCCTTTGACAGACTGGTGCGGTTATTAGTATTAACCACTGTTAGAATCATAAGAAAAAAAAGAAAAAATTGGCACCCCAAACCATGATATGAGAATTGGTAAGCAAAATGAGAAATGAAGCAATTAGAGAGGTTCACATACATTATTTAGCGCTCATTAGCTTCCTGTGACACTGTAGGCTCCACACCAATGAAAAGTGTTGGCCAGACTCAGGCAATTAGTAAAATTAGTGGCACAGGATTTGGCGTTGATTCAGGCCACATGGCCCAGAAGATACCAGACTGGTGTCAGTCGTGTAATTTATAACTTTGCACATGAAATAATAGGTTTGAAAAATCACTGGGGCTACCAGTGTGTCAACCTGTATTATCAAGACGACAAGGGTTGTCCCTTGGACAGAGGGAACAGCAGCAGCTTCCTCCGATTTACTAGGGGAGTGCACGGTGCAGTCGGCCATTTTGTGTGAGAAAAATAGGGGACAGAGGTCCAAGCGGATGGTAATTAGCAGTCTGGGTTGTGTTTGTTTTCATTTTGCGCATGTTTGTGCTGATAAAGTTTGACTTGCCAAAAATCCCAGTCCCGTGCTGGATTCCACTCAAGCTGTTACCCAGCATCCTTCAGGAACGATGGGAAATCTTGTACACTGCCACTGGTCACAGCACAAACAGACGGTGGTAATCAGTGATTAGTGGACATGTTACAGTATACAGAGATAAGCCCACACCCCAACCCTTCAATCTGAATCAATAGCAGCACATGAAATACATGAAATGTACATGTTTGGTGGTAGATATTCTACGATTAAGCTGCAAAATAAGCACCAAGGGTTTTGCACGAATCTATTTATGGAACTTAAATTTGTGTGCGAGCATTTGTTTTAACTTCAAAAGGAATAAAAAATAAATAAATTGTTTGGTTTTTTTTGTTGTGTTTTTTTTTCTGGTCAGAACTCAGAACTGCTAAAGAAACACAAAGCCATTCTGTTAAAACAGGCAATTTAACAACACAGTTTTGATCCCTTTTGGTTTGGAGCTTAAGGTCTGCGGCCAGCTTCAAATGAGTGTAGGTCCACATCCAACACCAGAGCGTCGCTAAATAACATTCTGCAGCCTCTTTATCATTACAGGGGAAAAAAAGGGAGGCAGAGAACAAGCAAACCAAATAAACAGGTGTTGTGTGCTTTAGAAAAAGCTAATGCTAACGTGTTCTGGAATAGAGAGGCATAATTATACTGTGCTGGATTATGGAAAACATTGTGCATGTTAATTACACCAGGTATGCTCATTGATTTTCTGTTATAATACTTAAATGTGTCATTAATAATTCATTTTCCTGCCAGCCCGTTCCATTTTTCATGCACCTGTGTTGTTGGTGTGAATGACGCTGTGTCATTGCTGATGATGGCTATGTAGTTCATCATGGAAAGTAATTTCTGCAGTGACACCTACTTATTTGTCTTTTATGAGCCACTGACAATGTCCATATTGTAAGGAGCGACTATCCACTCGCAGACTGATCGGGAGGCTTCTCTTCTTTTTTTTTTCCCCCCTCTTTGAAAATCTATAAAACTGTCTGAGGAGGCTTTTATTTCTCTCTTTGTTGTGTTGCTATCAGGTTTAAAATGGAGTAGTTGTGATAAATGAGAGCAAGGACTTCACCAAGGAGGTTCAGAGTTGTGGTAAGCTGCCCAAACTTCCAATCTACGTCAATAAAACTGACAAATTACTGTACTTTTTGCCAGTTCTCTTTTGCTTTCTCGACCCATAAGGCATTAATGAAGCTGCTTCAACACCTCGGCCTGTGGACCTGACTTCTCTGCTGCCTGATTTTTTCCCTAAACTCAATGTTTGATGAAGACTAATTCCCTTGTTCTTGTCTTTTAAGAACACCCATCCTTCGCCTGTCATTTTAAAGTAGCGGATCCCTGAAGGAGCGAATCTGTCAAACAATAGTAGAGAGACGAGCACGACAAGCAAACAAACCCAGAAACAACAACAGCGGCCACGGGCGCAATCAAGTTTGTCCTTGAATTTCCACACCTGTGAGCGCTGAACGTGGCAGGGCCATTTGTGAATTGGAGGGAACGCGACATGTTTGTCCAGCATCAGCTCAGCAGCGTGTTTATCCCCTCGTTTTTCCAGCATTGTTTGTCTTCTCTTTGTGGCGCTGAAATGCTCAAATTGCATTTCTCAGATGTTGGTTCCCTGGAGGTGTGCGCTTGTCGGCAGGTGTCTGTGGGAAAAGCGGAAAAGGATGGGGAGAGGAAGAGGCACTGGAAGAAAGATAAATAAAAAAAAAAAGACAGAAAGAGAAGAGAGAGGAGAAGAGAGAGCGTGAGATCTCCCACTCGTTTTCTGAGCTGGATTTATGCCGAAATGCTTCATCTGCCATATATGCTCTTTAGCAATGTAAATGCATGCTGATGAACTTGGATCCCGCAACAATATGGCACATGTGTCTTATACCGCAGAAACTTTTTCACAATTAGTTCTTTGGCAAAAGATGATAAACTATCAGAACTCCTGTGAGCAACATCCAAGTTATGGAAGTTTACAACAAACATGCATTTTATTTATTTACTTTTCCCCGAGGTAGTAACACTCTGACAGGCAGACTCCTGCTAAAAAGCATGAAACACAGTGCTGTTTCCCTGCAATAATAATTCAATTTTCCTTATTTTATTTTCAAATCAATTAACTAACCTTGAGATGAGCTTTACTGCTGATAAGTGCTATACAGTACAGCTGAATCCCCCCTCTGCTTTGAAAGAGGTTTCCTCTGCAGGCACTGAATAGCGTATAATAGATATTGAACTGTAAATTTGAATTGAAAGCTCGGGTCATTGTGCCTCATTGACTTTCGACCACAAAAACCAAATGATGTCTTAGTTGAGAGAAATATATCAAAGGATATCAACAATTACGAGTCATAAACACGCCTGGAGACGTGCCTGGCGGGCGTATAGCAGCGGGAATTAGCATGTTGAGCTGATAAATATGCATGTAAAGACGCTCCCAGGGGAATAACACGCGTGTGATTGATAGCTTTGGAATTGAAGGATGTGTAAATTCCTTTTATTCTGGGGGTTGTGCTGTTGTACCGCCGAAATACATAGCACTTGTTAAAAGTTTTACCAACTTTATAATCCTTAATGCCACATCTGTTTGCTGTCTTTATAGCGCCTGTAAAACGTCATTAAATTATTACCACCAGCTGGCCTCATTGCACAATAACCTCACTTATCTGTTATTCTCTAGGAACACTTTTGATTTATAGACCCTCTTAGAATAAATGATATTTTATACATATGTATATATAAATAAACAAGGGGAAATGTGTTCTCTTAAATAATTCATGAGTTGTACTTTGAATAAGTTACTTAGTAGAAGTTGTTGGGGGTTTTTTTCTTACAAGTGTGAGAGTTTTTTTTGTGGCAGATACAGATTGAAAAGACGTTTTATTCCAGTTTGGATGGCAGTGCAGGTTTGAATCTTTCTTAATTATTATTTCACTTGATCAAATGTAAAGATTTTTTTTTTTTTTTTTTAAAACACCAAAACATAAAGGCCTTTACTTGTTTTTGAGATAAAATTGTGCAAACATTTTAACAATTTGTAGTATTCATTTACAAGATTTATTCAAATAATTAACATGTTTTTTTCTATACACTCAAAAAGCCCCTTGACCTTAATTTAGTTAAACAAAAAAAAGTTAAATTGAACAACTTTCCAGAAGTCTTTTTTTTTTCTAAAATTTAAATCAGAACTCTCACAAATGCTGAATGCTTTAAAACAAAATCACACATGCTGTAGTCAGCTTTCAACCCTGCTTCAAATCCAACACCTCATCACTCAACTCTAAAGAATTCCAGCACCCCCTAATGTCAATATGGAGCTACTGACGTTAAAATGGCCCCACAAAAAAAAAAAAAAAAAAAAAATTAAACTGACAGGCATCATTTCAACACACAAGTACTCAGAGAAAAGCAGAACAATCTGAAGTGATATTCAAGCAAACAAATGGAGCTCAGGTAGAGGAGTGATCTCTGTGGCTGAGCTGGGGCTTATAAATAGCACTCGCCCTGGAGTAGCAATAAAGGCTGTTTGCGTAGCTGCTATATGTTTAGCATGTAATGATATATTATTGCTCTAGGTAGTGGGAGCATGTCCTATGTGCTTGGTCCTCTTGGGTATAATTGCTTTAGAAGAGATAAACTGAAAGGAGAGAGAGGGAAAGAGAGGTGGGAAGAAGAAGAGGGAGCAAGACAAGATATTAAAGATTAATAAGGTGTGTGTGTAAAGCTGTAACTCTCAAGAGTGATTCTTTTCATTTAGCTATAGTCTTTTATTTCCCATTGTACTTATTTTTTCGCTCACTTTGAAATTCAGACTATTTGGAGAGACCCTCAAAGGCCTCGTTGGTGCTGCTGTGTAACGCAGGAACGGTGCATTTTCAGCTGTTTTAAACCCAGTTTTAAGCTGTGGCTGTCAGTCATCACAGACACAAGGCCGGACGCGCTGCTGGAAATTAAATTTGTTTTTTGTTGCAGCCATAAATGAGACCTCTAATTAATAAGCTGTTATCACAATTCGACATTTTATGTTTTATTAATTTAACTTTATTTTTATTATCTGAACAGTGTGTGCGTCAGTCTTTTTTTTTTCCAAGCAAAAAAGTTGGAAAAGAGACAAAAAATGCTTTCAAGAGACAAATTGTTCCACTCACAACAAATCGTCTTTGTGCATACTCTGTCTAAAAAGGCTGATTGTCTCTGTTTAGGGCCACATTTTATGATGCAAAATTGCAAACTGCAATAAAAATTAATTCATTTGGTGATGTTAAACTCAAAATGTCCACAAGATTTCATCTCTCGGAGGCAGTAAATGTGCTTTTGATAACAGATTTACTGTAAGTCAGGCTCATTTTAAGGGAAAAAGTACAGTGCATATTTACAAATAAGACCATTTTCATGCGAGAAAAGGATGCGTGGATCCGAACTATGGTAGCTTATTGCTTTAAATTCCTGTTTTTAAAAAAAAAAAAAAAAGTAATGCATGTGCACACGTACAGTATATTCATGTAAACACACACAGAGACACGCAAACACCGAGAGTATCAGTGTGAAGCTCAGAATAAAGGAGCCTGTGAATTTGGCCAGGTTTCCGTGTCAGAAGCAGCCTGTATGTACGTTTGCGTTCGCAGGCTTTAGAAGGCTCTTTTTTCACACCCTGCTGTTTTCCCCTGATAATTTAATGTCCATATTCTTCTCTTCAGGCATTAAAACCCTCTGAAGTTCATTCTCTGTCTTTGTACTCCAGGCTGCACAGTGGGGCTGGGAAACACACACCACACTCCGTAGGTCCTCTGTTGTATTGCCTACCGAGTGCCCAACCAATTACCAAGTTCAAACGCGCAGCTATCACTCTGTTTTTGCTGCTATCCTCTGATTTGGCCGGTGTTTGTACCAGACTTTTTTTTTTTTCCATTTTTTTTTCCTCTCTTTTCAAACTGAGCTTTTAATAGCGATGGATTTTGGTCACGGCGTGTTACTTATTCTCACAGATGACGTGGCAAATATCCAAAACTTATAACTCCTGCTTGTAAAATGTTTGTCTACAGTCTTTAATTCTCACATTTATGATGACTGTGTTAGTGTCGATACAACTGACCAGTATGTTAAATACAAGGCGTGTAACTGGACTGTTTGACCTGTTTGAGAGTCATGAATCCTGTTTGTGTGCAGGGACGATTGATCTGCAAACACCAAGGAAAAAAAGTTACAAAAACAGTTAAAAGTGGAATATGTAGCATTAATTTCGGCATAATTCCCAAAGAAAACTCTGAGGACTTTGTTGTCAAATCTGCCTCAAATCATTTGACCCAGTCTTATTTGATGGGCCACATTATAAAGTACAGTTTTCACAATGCACAGGCCTCATATGGGCCACATGTTGGTTACAAACAGGCAGCCTGGGTTTATATCCTGTTATGGGAGCAGTTTCATGCTTTTTAGTTAACGTTCATTCATGCCATACACTTTTTTATCTCTGTAGCACAATTTAAACCAGACACTGATGTTTGCTGACTTCCTTTCTCACTTCTAACCGGCGTCTCCTCAGAAGTTAGTGACAGGAGACAAAGTAAAATGCAGCCTTGACTTGAATAAAATTACAGATTTCTCTGATCTTGAACGTTGTAGGTGTGATACAAGCACACAACTTAACAAATATATTTAATTCAGTTACAGGCTCAGTTCCTTTTTAAGTAAAATTGTTACATATTCCAAAGTAAAATATGTTGGCAGGGTATTTGCAATGGCTTATGCAGGCTTACTTATATAAAATCAGAAAGAGAGGTTGTGCACTGGGTGACCAGCTAATAATGAAATTAATTAGGACTTATTGCAGAGACATTATGGACATCAAATCAAACTTTATAGTCATTTTGTCATGTGCACACCAGTAATACAGATTAAAAGAGATTCTGTTTGCAAGGGATCACCACAGTAAACACACAATCTGCCAAACTGTCCCTAAATTAACGCAATAACGCACTATAAAAAACATTTTCAGTGTTGAACAGAAGTAATGAGGAGTTTAAATCAAGGTTAGGTAACAATTTTCTTAAACAGAAAGCTTAAAATATTCAACAAAAACCTCAGAAAGGCCACTCAACTGTCCTCCATCACTGTGTTCGCTGGCTTCATGTCAAATGTCTCCATCTCGTACAGCAGCTTCTTTATTCTTCTTTCTCTGTGTCGTAAAAACATAGATTCTGTGAGACGAAGGCAGCTCATGATTTCCCCAACGAGCCCCATGTGGCCTGTGGAGATCTACCTGTCAGCACACCTGAGCTCCTCGGCACCACACGGCCTTTCTTGCTGACTTTGCTGCTGCTGAGACGAGACATGAAAATGCAACTTAGGTCGTCGTCATTCAGTATATGAAGGTCCGAGAGAAATTACCTGAGCTAGCATACGTAGCAGCAGCAATATGAAGAAGAACTGGCTTCCTCTTCCAGTGACTGATACGTCTCAGGAACTAAATTTAGACAGTTTTGCTGCACAAAGCGCAAAAGATGGATTGCAGGAGAATCAGGCAGCACTGAATAGACCATTAATTTGATAAAGCCGACTTTGAATGCTTATAAAACTATGTTGACAGCCCCAGGGAGTGCGACAGCTTCTTCAATTAACAATTGATGCTTATATAAGAACATCCGTCTGTAAGTTATTCATGATTCCTTATGCCAGTTGTTGTCATAAATCCATATGTATGCAAGTTAATAGATTTCTGCTGCTGTGTGACAAGATTTTTCTTCTCCATCTGACCCTGCCATATGCCATAAGACGTCTCTTTTGTCCATGTTCACTGTCTAATTATATCCAGCCTGTTTTGTTTTTAGAATACACCTGTGAGGAAAAATGACCAGAAATCATATGCAAACTGTATTAATCATGCACATGTTTTTACTTGAAGGCTCACTTAGTCCCAATGTGTTGAAAATGCTTTTTTTTAAAAGGATTTTTGGATTTGTGTAACATATAGAAACACCTGGAAAATCATTTTAATTGATTTTTGTTATTATTACTATTATTATAATACTATGTTAAACTCAAATTGTCCATGAATTCACAGAAAACAATATTCCATTCTCTGTGAGCTTAAATGGAAAGTGCATGGCTGCCCTTGAGGAAACATCTCAAAATTTAAATCGCTGTCTGAGAATCAGCGGTTTCTCTTGAACTCGGCGAAATACGAGCAGACTAAATTCACCATAATCAACTCAAATCAGTTAATTAGATTTTTGTTTGCAACGTAGACAAAACAGGATTTTTTCCCAAATGAACATAAAACATTTATAGCTTTGATTAGTTAAGTGTCTTTGTATCAAATTACCAATTAGCTGTTTTTTTTTCCCCCCAGTTTTGACAGCAGTTCCTCATTTTGTTGTATCTTTACTGGTGATTTGACCCTTTTGATTAAATTTAGATAATGGACTAAACTTTTAACTGGTGGTTTTGCTAGTTGCGGATTCGTACATGAACTTTAACACGAAGCCAAACTTCCAGGAACAGGAACGTCATCGTTTTTTAGAGAGCAGGCAGTTTTTTATTTTAATAAAATTCAGCTTCTTCCACCACCGGGACACCAAGAAAAGAAATGTTTATTTCCCACTGAAACCTGAAGAGACAAACGAGCCGTGTCAAGTGAAACACACACATTAACATGCTGTCGTGTTTGCAGGTTCATACGATGACAGAAGGGTGGAGGCATTTGATGCCCCGCCATCCTTCACTACACCCACCCAGCGCATATTAACTACATCTCCTGCCACTGACAGCGTATTGATTCAACACACACACACACACACACACACACTGCTTTTCTTGCTTCTTTGGGACAAAATGTCACAACATGAGCCTTTTATTACAGAGTGTGAAAGAGCAAAGAATACGACACAGTCGCTTCACACATTATTAAAGTATCGAGTTCACTACTTGTGAAACGGGATCCGCGGCGGACAGGTGTGAATACTATAACAAAAGGGAAATGAGGGAGAAGAGAGTCAGACGTGTCGCTTTGTTGCCATGTATTACTGAGCTGCAATATATATTAAGTGGGAGAGAAAAAAGACATCTCTCTGAAAAACGGATGGATTTCTTTTTAAATATAGGCCCATTAACCTGTAAAAAAACAAAACAGGTGTATGTTTGCAGCAGTGCTGACTAACATTAGACATGTGAACTGTAAGAAAAAAGCTCCAGCAAACAACAGTTACAACATTTTAGTTTCAAAAAGCTTCAAGACCAAAACTAAAAAACCCATCAGCAAAAGTTTCAGGAATGTTTGTTTGCCTGATTTGTTTGCTGTAATCGTTAGCATGTCAGGAAAACCAGCCAGCTACTTTCAGTTACTGCTTTAAAGGCAAAAAAATTAATTAGTAACATGCTAGAATCTTAGAATGCAATGATGAACTAGCTTTAAACTGCAATACAAAAGAATAATGGGTCATTTATTGGTGAGGATGCATCTTTTTATCGCTTCTAACCTGTTAGCTTTAGAACAGTGACCCCAAAAAGATGAATGAAGTGACTCCACCTCCTACCACTGTATGAACATTAAGCCAAATTGTCACTGATAAAGGTGCTGCAGTATATTTGACATGTACGTTAATTATTTGGTTCGACCATGTCCCATCCGAGGAGGCGGGATTTATGATCCATACTGCAGTCAGACAGCAGGGGGCGATTGAGATGTTTTGGTTTCCCTTTTGAATAGCTGTATATCTCAACTTTAAGGTAATAATATCATTACAGGGGCATCATA
>JAPZDZ010000025.1:4483197-4494593 GCA_029783805.1 Acanthurus tennentii
ACTGTCTGCAGGACACTGTCGCTTCAGCTTGCACATCAGTAAACAAAACCCCTGACATGATAAAAGGACTGTATCATCTGACCGGTTTAATCGAGAAAAAGGGGGGGGTTTGTGTCTGATGTTTGAAGTGATATCATCACTTCACGCGCCGGATAAACTCAGAGAGCGAAGAAGAGACGTAGAGTTAATACACTGTAGGGGAAACAGGAAGAGCTGACTTGCATAAAATGAATGCCAAGCTGTCCTCCGAAGACAGAGCGTGCACTTTGCACAAACTCTGAAATCTTTCGCCGTATGCTCATTGTCGGACTGTTTTTCTTTTTCTGTTGTGATGCAGAGGGAAGCAGGAAATGACAAAAAAAAACAAACCCAATGTGAGCCAGTAAATACGTTTATGGAGTTCCTGACTCTGCGGGGTTTGACTTGATAGGTTATATCTCACAATTCATGAGTGAATATTTGAAACCTTTATTTATCCGGGGGAAAGTTTTTTGGGTTTTTTTGCTGAGCACGGCCCGCCTGCTCCTCTCGAGCAAAACCTCAGTTTCTTTTTTATGTAGTTACACATTGAGGCACTTTGGAGATGCCTCATGCAGCTGCAGTGCTCCTCAGGTGATTACCGTGCAGCCATGCTGGAGTTTAGCTGCTGATTGTTTTTAAGGGGACTGGACCACATCTGCAAATTCAATTCTGAAACCCCACAAAGAATTTTTTTCTCACAGATTTAAACCCGTAAAACTTTCAGTCACAGGCTCTTTTTCTCAGATCCTCCAGGGAAGACAGAGTGTTACACGTTCACTTAACTTGCCATGAATTTGCGGTGGAGATGTGAACTGATGACATGTGGCAGGAATGGCTGCTGCGCTCTGGAAGCCCGCTGCTCGTGTCTCGTTTGCACTGAAGGCGGATGTGCTTCCATTCGAGGCACACGTCCGTTTGTATTAGTGGCACAGCGGAGCGGCTGGAGGCCTGAGCTGAGCTGGCAGTGACATCACTCTGTGGTGTGTGACATCATCGTTAACAGTGATGGGAATGAATGAATGAGTTCACAGAAGTGCATGCTGGTCTGAACGCATGCTGCACACACACTCACTCACACACACACTCACTGGCACAAAGACGTGAGAGCGTTTATTGATAAATTTGTGGCACAAGTCAGAAAGTGATTATGCAGAAAGTTTAAAGTTAGAAACTTTTCTTGTATTTCTGCTTTTGAGTAACTGGAAAAATGCCAGTCAGCACTTTCTGAGAAAATGGACATCATTGGCCTCCATAAATTCTTTGCTCCCTTTGCTGCTGTGGTTCACTTTCCCCGCTCTTATCGTTGACGTTTCTGGCACAACAGTCTGCAGTCTGAAGAACGAGTGGAGCTTTTAGCAACCAAAGAGCCTTTTTTCCCCCTCAGAGGTTGAGAGCTTGGACCTCAATGTTAAAACATGATAAACTACGTTAATAAACATAATAAAATAAATGAATAAAAGGAGCAGCAATAGAGGAGACAGGCAGGTTATAAAGATTTTGTCATATTGTGTTTTAAAAGATGATGTGCAGATCTTTAAAATCAAGAATTATTAAATTAAAACTTTTGTTTTATACGATGTGGAGCAGAGGTCATCGATTAAAGTCAAACATCTTCCATATTGTGGCAGCACATTGATATCAAAAGAGTATTTGTAATGATATTAATATGTTAATTTTACAGTCATGGTGGGGGTTTTTATTTTTCCCACCGTGACGGAGCATCAGCTGGACAAACACACACAAATCCACACTTATTAGCACACATTAAGAGATGTGTGTGTGTGGTTGTGTGTGAAGAAGCTCTTCAATCTTCACGGTGCACACGAAACGACAGAAGGCAACACCTGGAAGTAAATAATTTGCAAGTGCAATGAAATAAAGAAATTTTTCCTGAGATGATACAAACGCTCTCACGCGGTTTCTCTAATTATAAAGGTCATGAGTCACAGCAGGTGTGTAAACGTGGCTTTCGGACGACCTCCTTCACTCAACTTCAGCGTTTGTTTTGAGCTCAACGTTGTGTTCGGGCGGCTGAACCGCGGTCCTTCACCCATCCTCATCATTGTGTGTGTTTGCACATCTCAGGGTGTCTTGTGCATTTCTTTTTGATTGTTTGCATGTGAATGTGCAGCGGCCGTGTGTGTGTTTTCTCCCCTGGGTGTGTGTGTGTGTGAGTGAAAAAACACAGAAACACCTGCTCTTTCCATACTGTAGACACGCCAGATGAATCATGTGACCCTTTATTAATTTCATCTGCTACAGCAAACCTACCTCAGCCATGACAGAGCGCCGACGCGGATGAAGCAGAGGAGACACGTTAAAGAGGTTGGAGCTCGTTGTCGGAAATGTGATCTTAATATTTCGCACTCTGTGTGAGTGTGTGTGTGTGTGTGTGTGTATCCGTGTGCAGATGTGCACTGGCTGAAAAGTGAGCTGTGAAGAATGAGTGAACGTGTCGGCCCCACTGGAAGATGTATGTACGTGTTTTTGTTTCATACACCAGTGGCTCCGTCGGCCTCGTGCAGGATAATGGGGTTTGCAAGCGTGTGCACCGGTGAACTTTCATGGAAAGTGACAGTGCGGTGATGGTGTGCCGTGTAGTCATGAATACGTGAGGAGTGTGGAGTGGAGGCTGTCAAAACAGCCTGGTTAACGTCTCGCAGGACATGAAAGTTGTGCAGGTCTTCACAGACATGGATGCCTGTTGTGGAGCGGAGCTTTGATGCTCCTCCGGGGGCTCTTCACAACTCCACACTACTACGTGGATCAGTCAGACCTGCACTCCCTCACATGGTATATTGTCCTTTGAATGAACCAGTGGAACTTTATTGGCTCCATCTGGATCTTAAATGAACCCATAAACTTTAATCCTACAACATCACAAGAGCAGCTGAATGATATTTACAAAGCGAGACAAATATGTTCGACCGCATCTTTGATTCTGTATTTTGATCGGGGTTAACTGTATATTGGCTGAGGCTTAATCTGTTGTTGACCGACTTTCTGTTTATTGACTAATAGATTAATTAAGGAATCATTATGATAATTCAGCTGCAGCTGCAGTGGTCGCCGCTTTCAGAGCCTTGAACTCTCTCCAGCTGATTTAAAGAAAAATCCTGAGGTCCAAACTGCTCTCAGCTCTCAGTGAAACAAGCACCATCAGTTTGTTTACCATCGAAGCTGAACCAACCTAACAAAAAAGGATATTTCTGATCAGTGCAGTCACAAAAGCAGCCCCTCACTGTACACTGAGGCACAAAGAGGCTGCTGTCTATATGACGCTTTGAAGGCTTCAGCTGTGGTTTGATCCCCGGATACCTCAGCATCATAAAATGTCAATAGAGAATGACAGCTGCCTAAATTGACACCATTATCATTTCAACAGTGCAAGGTGGGTCAAATTGATAAAAAATGCATTTTAGAGTGCTCAGCAAGCACTCAGTGCAGCGAGGCAGGTTATGCATATTAATAAGTCCAGACACACTTCCTTCAGAACGCTCCCGATGGATAAATTTAATCAGGTCCATCGACGTTTCGCCTGATGGGATCAAAATGTTAGTGGAATTATTGCAATCTGCAGTGTCTGTCTATGAAGAGCATGCCGAACGCAGTGTGCAGCTCTTATCTGAAGCATCCTGCCAGTGGAGAAATGCTGGCTGCTCACTCAGCTGAGAGATGGGCCAGGTGGAACGAACCATCACGGTCCTGTGGTCTTCATCCTCACTGCTGCCAAAACAAACGATGGTCTGATAGATGCGGCTCTCCGAAAGATGATGCACTTATTTTAAGACTGAAGCTACAAATCAGGTGGTAGTTTGTACCAACATTCACTATGTTAACATTTAATTTTTATTGCCAAAAAAGACTCACGAGCTCTCAGGGGCAGATCTGCTCTTCATTCATTTTTTTTTTTTTTTGGATTTTACTCCAAACCTGCTCTGAGTTAAAGTCTGATTTACCGAGACAGCAGCTAATTATGAAATCAGAGAATCAGACTTCAGACTCTTTGAGCGAAGCAGCTCAGACATCTGCAGACATCTGACGCTGAAGTGGAAAATACTAATCAAAAAACAAGGTTGATCAAGGTTGCGCATAATTAAACTCTGAGAAAAGCATAATTGTTATAATTAAGAAAAAATAATGTTTATTTAGAAAGTTTTGCAGAAGTAATGCAACAGGAACATTGAAACTTACAGATTTCCACAGTAAAATGTATAAAATAACCATATTAATGTTATATTTTTGGTAATTTGTGTTACTTGTGTTTTATTTTTATTTCCTGTCACTGACTTCTATGGTAACTGCAGTCAGAGAAAGTCTGCAAACGTGACTAAACGTAATTTAATTCAAACTTTCATATATTACCTTGTCTGTAACTGGTCAGTCAAATAGATTTTCATCTGCTAAGAAGACATTTAACAATAAAATAAACGAATCCCATGATTCCACGCTGCTCTAAACCATCAAACTCCATCTTTTGTTTTCTGTATTTTGATAGAGGGACACCTAGTGGCAGAAATTACATGGTGTGTATTTAAATATGCTTGCAGGGTAAAGGATGTCATTGAATCACAAAAAATGTGTGCAGGTCGCTGCAGTGTTGGCAGAGTGCAATCACAACTGCACAGACACAACATTGTCTGTACTTTGTTCAGTCTGCAGCAGTCAGAAGGTCAGATCTGTTCATTTTTCACTGCAATCTTTTTTATTTTTCATCAGTTCCTAAAAAAAACTTAACCATTATTTCTATGTTCTTACTGTTTTTATGCCATCATTGAATTTTATTTGGACATCAGGTTGAAAACTGCATCAAATGAATTACAATGATGATTAAAAGAAGCATAAATAGAATGTTTCTTGTGTCAGAATGTGATTTTAGGGAGGTGCAAATAATTAACTCAGTGTTATTACTCATATTACATTCCTGTCAGGCTCTAAAAACAGTATTTAGACTTGTGGTTACTAAAACTCCACTGAACCCTGACTAATAAAATTCTTCCTTGTAGTGTGGCTCTTCCTTAAGGCATAATGGCCAACCTCATCATTTTCAGCTGTAGAACAAAATTTGCTTGAATAAAATATGTGCCGTGAATGTAATATAATAATTAAAACGCAGGTCAATTAAATGAATAAATGACTAAAATAACAAATGTTTTGTCTGTGTAACTTGTGTAGCTATAAAACAGGAAGATCCTTTAATGGCACCAGTTTTGATTAAAAAGTAGACGGGACTTGACGACTTGCCGAACAACATGGACTCTCGTTGTGGTTTAATGCTGAGTAATGGTGCCACTGCTATTTTTACTTCACTTTATTTCTTTCACTTCTACTAAGTTCTCTGGCAATTATTTATAATAATGTGCTTCACTCATTATTACAAAGGTGTCAAAACTATTCCCCTAACTAACCCCCCCCCCCAGTTCTCCGTCTGTGTGTCAGCTGTTTGTCAGACGCTGCCGAGGCAACATGACTCGAGGTGTGTTATGAGTGAGAAGTTTCGGAGACAACCCTTTTGGGTAATAAGACAATGACACAGTTCCTAGTCTATCTCTGGATTGAGGACAGATGACTATAATTGTTCTTTTATCTCTTAGGGACATCTTGACTCGACCCGCTTTTCAGTCAGCGTGGTGACACCAAAGACAGAAACACAAACACGCAGGGGTCAGGGCGCCGGGAGCATGACTTGCAAGTGCTGCTAGGCTAATGCTAATGGTGGTTCGGCTAAGCTAGGTTTAGTTTTATTGTGTTAGGAAAATATGCATTAGCCAAACCAAAGAAAATGCAGTGCAACCGTCTCCACTTCTTCTGGACAAAAGTGAAGTCAAAATATTTCTGATACAGGTGGCGCCATCCTGCCAATCAGTGTTTGGAGTCGGAGTTTGTGAATAATGATCAGGGGTTGATGCTTCTCCTGTTAAAAGCCATTAAAACTATCAGTTAATGAATATTAAAATATAAAATGACAGATATTGTGTTTTTGAAAAGATTTCTATACTTTCAATTTCAGTTTTTGCTGGTGTCCCTTTTGCTAACATGTGCTAACATGGAGGGGATGGGATTTATGACCTATGCTGCAGCCAGCCACCAGGGGGCAATCCAGGTGTTTTGGCTTCACTTTTCAGTAGCTGACATGTCGTCCATCTTTTCACAGTCTGTGGCACATAAGATGCAAAGACTGAATAAGGGCAAAAAGTGTGACCTAGCAAATGAGAGAGATAAATTAACATTAAAAAAATGGCACGTCAGTTTCTACTGTATCTATAATGTTTGATTAATGGTCATTATGGTCAACAAGTTAGCTGCATAGCCTCTGAAGCTTATTTTGAATTAGAAAATTCTGCATATTAGAGGCCAACTAAAGCACCTCAATGCAAAAAGACTGAAGTTTATTTTCATGATTTAGTGACACAAAGTATGTTGATTTGATCAGCAATGCATACACTCATGGCTCATCCACTTTTTAGCCATATTGTGATGCTATTATCTGCGCTCCACTCAGTAAAACAGTGGGATTATAAAGCGCTCATGTTATCAGCAGTCGTGGTTGAAGCTCAGCGCACCACAGCACTCTGACGCTGTAATGATAGGAGGTTTAGAATATCTGGCGCCGCATATTCAATTACCATGGGAGGAGATAACGTACTGGATTACTGTACCATGTCGCCCTCGTCCAGTGTGAGTGAAGGCCGGATGGAAATTAGGTGAGAAGCCGAACAGAAGCGGCAGCAGTTTAACTGGAAGACAGAGGCGTCTGTGAAACAGCTCCTCGACATCAATACTTCTGCTTTCTTAATCTCTGCGCAGTGGCTTTATCGCACCTGCAGGTGTCAGCAGCGAGATGGTTATTTCACCTCGATGGAGGGATTTTTTTTATCCGGCAAATAATTTGTCGCGACTGATGCACAGAAAGATTTGATGTTTCACTGTTCAAGGTCAGAATAGAGTTGAGATTAGTTTGTTTTAGTCTGTGAGAATGAATGTTTCAGTTTTCAGTCTTACAGTTTTTAATTTCCTGGAAAAAAAAGGACCAGATGAAATATCAGGATATAACCACATTTAGCCCTAATGGACACTGGCAGGAAGAAAAAAAAACCCCATTAGAATCAAACATGGAATGTATAAATGATTTTTTTAATTTCCCAGGCTTTATGATATTGGTTTCTTCCTCTTTTGTGCTTCCGTCTTTTATCAGTTTCTTGGCTAAACTGCAGTTCATTGGCTGTTCTGATTGGCCTCCAGAGCGGCTCTGACAAATGTCGACATTACTAAAATTCAGATTGTTTGAGGGGCTTTGAACTGAACTTCGGGGTGTCGACTGAAAATACAGTAAATAGTTTGCATAAGTTGCATTATATATCTTTTCTTTTGCAGCGGCGTTACTGTTTTAGCTGCTTT
Organism: Acanthurus tennentii; assembly: GCA_029783805.1. NCBI lineage: Eukaryota > Metazoa > Chordata > Actinopteri > Acanthuriformes > Acanthuridae > Acanthurus > Acanthurus tennentii. Next base: position 4,490,617 of record JAPZDZ010000025.1, read on the forward strand.
AAATGAGCCGTTTAACAGCAGCATCGAGCCTCAGAACATAAAACAAGCTCGCAAGGATAACAGCACACACACACACACACACACACACACACACACACTGCTCACTTTCTCCCCATTCATCTTTATTTGCTCTTCTCTGTACATTGAATATCACCTTCACAGCCAGGTGAGGAGGCAGGGCTGCACCTCCAAATGAGAGAGAGAGACGTCCAGAGTTTCAGCCTCCCCAGTGTCAAAACCCCCTCCCATGGTGTTTATTTATTCACACCCTGAGTAAACAAAAAAAGGCCTTGTACAGCAACCTGGAGCTTCTCAGCCCTCTGTCAGACTGTTTAGAGCAAAAATTCAGGAGAGATCTGAAGTCAAAGAGAGATAAAAAAGATGGCGGACCGTGGAGTTCGGAGAGAACGTGAGGGTGAGAGCAGAAATTACATGTGATGTGGATGTGGCAAAAAAAAAAAAAATTAGTTTGATTAACTGTGATGAGGATGTGGAAGATCTGGCATCAATTAACAAATGATATAAAGTTGAGTTTTTTAATGTTAATTTTAAAATGTTAATGACATTTATGGAACAAAAAGCAGAACTGCGGTCAATCTCAAACGTTAAATGACTTTTGAACTTCTCATGCAGTCCACAAAATCATGTGTACCTGAGTTCCTCCTTTTCAGTGGTATCAAGTCTTTTTTGGCCTTCAATGATGTTATAATAAATAGCTGCATCTTGTTAAGGGTTTGGGTAGAATCCATCCTTTCCCAGACAAAGCAAATATAAAATTGGGACAAAAGTACATTATGACAAACTTCACATAAAATATATTGAGAATATTTTCTTTGCCATGTTTCAGACACCGAAGCAGGGCAACAATCAGCATAAATACAGTTATTTCAAATCATGTACACAGATTAAGATTTACTTAAAAGTATCTACTACTGTTTTTATAATTGAATTCGGTTGAATTGTGAGGCAGAGTTTCACCCCGTGTGTGTGTGAGAGAGAGTGTGTATGTGTGAGTTTCCATACAAGCAGCTTTTTTATGAATTATGAAACACCAATATTGCTCATATTAGGTCCTAAAAAAGAGTCGTTTTATTCTTGAAACCTTTTTTTTTAATGTTTCTGATATAAAAAGTTGAAGCTAAAAAGTGATGGGAGTGATGACTTGATTACGACAGACTTGGCACGAACGATCCGCGGTATGTTCGTCAGTGTGGGCGAACAACAGCACAAACCCTGGCACTCCGAAGCCTTCGCGTACCTGCTCGACGTGACCTCACAGGAATATCTAATGCTTCTCCCATGAATGGAAGAGCGGGGGGGGGGGCGCTTGTTTTATTTTTGCAAACATTAGCTTTTTTTTAAATGATTGAACTGTATGTTGTGTGCTTTTTGCTCTCAGATATGGACGACATTGGCAGAGATGAATGGGTTCTTATGAGGACGTGCGTTTTTTTGTTGTTTTTTTTATATCCGTGACATTTTAAAAAAGTTTGCGAGACGAGATTTTGTTTGACATTTTAAAGACATTGCAAGAATGAAGAAGGAGTTACAGTTTATGGTTGAAAAACATTAGGTAAGCGAAGGAGAGATGCAAAAACAGAGGATGCGGGAGTGAGAGTGCGAGCCAAAGAGAGAAGCGAAGAGATTTGTGGGAGTGAGTGTAAGCGAGTGGGAGAGTTGAGAGAGAGAAAGAGAAAGAGAGAGAGAGAGAGAGAAAAGTGAAGAGGGAGACTGTGAGAGAAGGCTGCTATACAGGCGAACCTAACTTTACTATTGGCCAAAGCCTGAATGGTCTCAAGCTGCTCCTGTCATTCATCCGTATTTACCGGAGTTCGGCCCATTCAGAATATTGGGGGAAAATCCTCACACAGAAAAATTAAGAAGAGAAATACTCCTTTTTTAATGCACTTTTTAGTTTCTCTGACATTTTTTAATTATAAAAATCTCCCTATTTTTTCTATTCAAACATGTTGTGTGTCCTCGTCGCATGAAATATGGTCAATAAACCCTCAAATATATCCAAATGTGTTGCATTCAGATCAATGCATGTCAATGCAAGTGAATGAGAGTGACATCTTGAGGCTGTCTGCACCACTGAAGGCCCATCCAAGTGAAGAACATGGACGAACACCAAAGTACCACAAAAACAAAAGATGGGCAGATGGAGTCATTTGTATTTATTGATCCATTTAGTGTGCAGTTATTATTAGCAAGCTGTTAATCCCGACATGTGTGACTGTGTGTTTTGTCTTTGTTTTAACAAGAACTCAAATTAGGCATTGAGAGATCCAGAATGAACAAGAGATGCAGGTAGATGCATCTGACTTTGGCTTTGGAGAGGCAGAGAAAACATCACAGAGATCTAGAAATAAAAATAGAAGAACCAAATGTGCGAGAGGATGGAGGAGTGAGAGGGAACGGCAGAGAGGTGAATGGTAAAAATGGGATTCTAGGACAGATAATTTTGTTTTTTTTTTAAATCCCACATAGAGAAATATTCAGGATGAAAGGATAAAGAGTGACAGTGTAAATACAAGAGGGAGAGGACGGGAGGCAGAGATGCGGAGATAAAAAGGTTTTACAGAGAAGCGTAAAAAAAAAAGGAAAAAAGAGAGAGGGCTACATCTAATAAGACGAAGCCAGAGAGGGAGCCAGAGAGCGAGGGGTGGGGGTGAGGAGAAACAGATGGGTGGGAGGAGGAGGAGGAGGGTGTGGATGGATGGGAAAAGGGGAGAGAGGGTTTTTTGGGGAGAGAGGCTGCCAGGAGTTGGTGTCAAAAGTTGGACTTCATCGGGATTCGTGGTGGGTTGATGGCCACTCTGCTCCCTCTTTACACATATTGCACTTTGGTTTTTATGTTGAGGTCAGCTCGTGCGTGTGTGTGTGTGTGTGTGTGGAGCTGACATCAACAATATGACAGCTGAGGTTCCCTTTGCTGTTTAAAGGCAGGCAACACTCACATGCTGTATGCAAGTTGTCACTATAATAAACCCTCCTTTATATACTGGAAGTGAAGAAATCCACTTATAGTGCAACTCTGTGCAAAAATGTGGAGTAAAGTCCACTCGGAGACGAAATAAAGAAGTCAGGGTTAGCTTAAATAAGCCGGAATCAGTCAAAATGATTCAGAATGAGTTTTTCTAGGTGCAAAATTCACTCATTGTGTTTGCTCAGATTTGTCTCCTTGCAGCTCCTACAGAAGGATGTGTCCATGTTGTCTCATTTTGGCCGACTGTCAGAGACGATAACAGTCATCCAGGTGGTGGCTAATGTAGCCTTAAGCTGCTAGCCTCAAGTAGAGATAATGAGTGGCCTATCAGAGGTCGTATAAGCCAGAGGTCGTATAATTTTCTAACTTTTAGACTCTTGAGCCCCAACTGATGCTGACTTCAGTGACGTGACCTGATGGGATTTATCCGACTTCTCGTTGCTCGTTCTGGAACAATGAAAGGCTGTTTGAAACTTTTTTCACAGACTTTTAAACACTCTGGTGTGTAAAATCAGGGTTGTTCTCTCTAAAGGCGTCGACGTGTCTTTGTAAAAAACCTCCTCTGTCTGCACGACGTCAGTGTTTGTAGGAGTGTGACAGACAGACTCACGCCCACCACATGCAGCGATTGGCCAGGAGTGCAGAGGTGAAAAAACTGAACTGAATTTAAGTTCTCATCTTTTATTCTTCACTCATTCTTCACTTTCTGCCTGTGTGAACAACCAAGTGCCACAAAATGAATTTCTCTGAGGACAGACTCACCTGAAGTGTGCGCTGTTGTACTCATTTGTATGAATTATTGCTTGTCGCTGTTGCTCCTCTCTGTAACAACAGGCTTTGCTCCCCACTTTGTCATTTCCAATAAGAATAAACACATTTGCCTTGTTGCATTTTCCAAAGACAACTCGTATGAACTGTGCTGTTTCAGAGGACTCTTATCTCTATGAGTTGTTACTTTAAAAGTTGAATGCTTCTAAAAAAACTGATC
>JAPZDZ010000025.1:4580620-4599033 GCA_029783805.1 Acanthurus tennentii
CTTTATTTATCTCTGAAGGGAAATGGACAACATGGGCCTTTGTGCAGTCACCCTCTTTAACATATTTGAATTCAGCATCCCAATTCTTCACCATGCTATAAGAACGGACCCCCCCCCCTCCTCCCTGTGTTGCCCTCCAGACTGCCTTGGGTGAGCTCTTGGGACGGTGGTAGTGACTGCAGGAAGGCCCATGTGGTCCATTCTCTCAAAAAGTGCTGACTTGCAATTTTCAAATGCCATAAACAAAAATGCCACAAAAGTTATTGACTTAAAACTTTCTTTTTCCCTACTTAATGTACCGTTGGTTTTTGTTGTTGTTGCTGGTTTCTACCATTTTGCTTTTAATAATGAAATGTCATTTGCAGGGGAGTTCATAAGGGCCTTGTATGAGTCAGAGGAAAACTGCGAAGTGGACCCCATGAGAACACCACCCTCTGTACTCCCAGATCACCAAGCCAATCTCCGAATGTGCTGCGAACTGGCACTCTGCAAGATTGTTAACTCCCATTGGTGAGTAGTCAGAAAATGCAAAAAATAAAGAAAAAATCCTTTGTATTAACTGTGTTTGTCCTTCTCTGTTGGTTTAAAGCTGTATGAAATTTCAGACTGAATTTCCACAGTTTGTTTCTGATCCTGTTGTATACCCTCTTTGCAGTGTTTTCCCTCGAGAGCTAAAGGAAGTTTTTGCCTCCTGGAGAGTGCGCTGTGCTGAGCGAGGTCGAGAAGACATCGCCGACCGTCTCATCAGTGGTTCCCTCTTTTTGCGCTTCCTGTGTCCCGCCATTATGTCCCCATCGCTCTTCAATCTCACCCAGGAGTATCCGGATGAGCAGACATCCCGCACACTCACCCTCATCGCGAAAGTAGTGCAAAACCTGGCTAACTTCTCCAAGTCAGTTGTATTTTACTTTTACTAGTTGTATTTAGTGTTACTTTTACAGCAAGCATTCTTTAAAAAGCTGTACTCAAACATGAAACCATATAAACTTACAATCTTTTTTTGGATTACAAGGAATGGCTTTTATTATATAAAAATAAAAATCTTAATGTAATTTTCTTTTGTTAAGTGAAAAAGAAGGTGAACATCAATCACTTAAACATTGATACAGTTTAATTTGCACAAGCTATACTGAGCTCAGTGAACATAATAGGAAATAAAAGTGTCATCTGCATATATCTTTACAATTAAACAATGGGATTACTTATCCAGAGGTATATTGATGAAAATGGTAAATATAAGTGGCCCGAGGACTGAGCCTTGGGGTACACCTTTGGGCACATTCATTATTTGATAACAACAAGTTGATCCGTTCCCCTCTGAATCCATGAGAAGAAGTAAGTTTGTTCAGAATTGTAATAAAATTGACATACCATGGATGAATATTCACTGAAACATGATTTTGACAGTGAGTGCCTTTACATCACACAAGCATCTCAGTTAGGATCAGGAGTTTTGGAATATCTGGATCATGCTTTATAAACATAAGCAGCTTGTTAGGTTTCAGAAATCTTGATGAAAAAATTCACACTAAAATACACTGTGATGTAACTGTTTTGGTCCTGAAAAGATGAAGTAGATATTTATGTATAAGAACCAGAACCTTAATATAATAGTTATCATAAGTGGTCACTCCAGATGTGCTGCTAATTGGCTTTTCCTACTTTGTCTCACTTTCCCTTCTCTCTTTTTTACCCTCCACCTGTTTATCTCCTCACCGGTCCTTCCATTTTCCTCCTACAGGTTTGGCAATAAAGAAGAGTACATGTGTTTCATGAATGAGTTTTTGGAGATGGAGTGGGGCTCCATGCAGCAGTTCCTGTATGAGATCTCCAACCTGGACAGTGTCAGCAACGCAGGAGGCTTTGAGGGATACATCGACCTCGGCAGGGAGCTGTCCATACTGCACAGTCTCCTCTGGGAGGTCATGGCTCAGCTCAGCAAGGTAAACCCAAACATGACAAAACATCTGTGTCATTATAAACTGCAATTTTACATGTAATTTTTTCTCAGAAAGATGTTTTAACCATTTTTTATACAATAGTAACATTGATGCCCTAGAAAGACCAAATACAGCTCACAAGTTGTTTTGAATATTTCATCTTTTTCATACAGGATATTGATTGGTTTATGATGGCATTTTAAATGACCCTTTTCATTAGATAACTCAGAAACAAGTACGTTATTTAATCCCTTTCTGTTCCCCTCCACAGGATGCCATAATCAAACTGGGTCCTTTGCCCCGCCTCCTGAATGACATCAGCATGGCCTTGCGTAACCCACACCTCCAGAGGCAGCCCAGCCATCAGACAGACAGGGTGCCCGAGAGGCAGTCAGACAGGCTGCTGTCGCGGCCGAGCTTCAACAGGGGAATCTCATCTGAGTTTCAAAACCTCATGATGAGGGATCTTAATAGGTACGAGGCATTACAACTGGATTTCATTATTGCTGGTTTTTGCTTTAAATAACTTCATTATCAGAGTCTGAAACTTTGATTTCTCTATTTATTTAATCATAATGATGTAACCTGAAAAATAATTTAACTGGTTCTAGTGAAATCATTGAAAAAATCATCATAAAAAGAATAATAGTGATTAAACGATCTAATTAAGAAAAATGTCATAATGTAAAAACTGTCAGAAACTCTATAACTTATTGGAAAAGTGGGAGCTTTTTTGGGGGCCTTACTCACTGCTGATCTCCAGCTCTATAGATATCACTCGCTTGCCTTCCCCCACCTCCACCGGAGGGGTCATGCCATCACGCTCCCAGATGAGTTTTCAGGACCGTGACCATCCTCATCGAGCCTCCTCCAAAGACATGTTTTACGTATCACGCCCTCCTCTGGCCCGATCCAGCCCAGCCTACTGCACGAGCAGCTCGGACATCACAGAACCGGACCCTAAGGTGAGTCTAAAAACGCTAATCTGGGGAATCATCATATCATCCACTAGGTTTATCCTAATCCAAGTGAGGTTAGTATGACGTGCATGCCGGTCATACTTAAAGGAATCTGCCATCGTGTGATTCAGGCTGTAGTATGTCATGACATCTGCTTTTTTCCCACTGATTCACCACGCAACTCATCCTAGCGGTATTTCCTGGGAAATACTTTGAGGCATTCCGATATCCAGGCCTCGCGGTAAAAACACCCGCACCACCCTCACCCATATCATCCGTGGCCACCTAACATACATAATAACGGGGCGCACTAGCCTCTCATATCCCTTATATATATAGGTGCTCAGTGTCAATAAAAGCGTATCTATGATGGACCTCCAGGATTCCCGAATGAACAGCGTGTCTAACCTGCAGTCGGTGGACATGCTCAACTCCTCCCAGGCCTCCATCGCCGGCATGGGCAGCTTCGGAGGGCTGAGCAGCGGAGGCGGTGGCGGCCTGGGGTCGGGCCTGAGCAGCCAGCTGCGGGCCGGTGGGAGGTTGTCAGCTGGCTCTGGCGGCTCCAGCATGTCCGGCGGCCTTCGGCTGAGCCAGCTGAGCCAGATGGGCACCACCACCGACTCGCTATCCCAGCAGCAGCAACAGCAGGCCGCCGCCATGCGCTACCCGCTTTCCTTCCAGAATCCCCTCTTTCATCTGGCGACTGCTGATGGGCCCCAACAGCAACAGCTCCATCACCAGCACAGCCGGGCTCAACCCCCAGCGCCCCTGCTCCTGGCCCCTGATCCCGAGCCCTCACACCAGGCCTACATCCCACAGTTCGCCCATGGGGGGTTTTCTCGCAGTGAGGACCTGTCCACCCTCAGGACCCGGGACGGTCACCTGGGCCAACCCAGCATCATCCACTCACACAGCTACAGTGACGACTACAGCAGGGCTGAATATGGACGCAGGCAGATGTCCATGCAAGTGCAGGTACATGTCTGTTCACTGGACTTTTTTAATGATGTTGCAAAACCACTTTTGGTAGATTTTTATGTCTGTCTTAATTTGTACTGATGAATTTAACATTTTAGCAAATGATTGTTTTCATTAACATTTAATCAACTGATTGCTTTTTAGTTGGGAGTATGAAATGATAGAATAGTGAAAAGTGGCTATGACAAATCCTAAGAGTGCATGGTGATTTCCTTGGGTTGTTTATTTTCTCCACCAATGGCCCACAAAGCAAAGATGTTCAATAAACAGCAACATATTTTAAACAAAATATTCAGTAGGTTGCAATCTGCAACCTCACCAACAGATGCCACTAAATCCCACACACTCATCCTTTACTTAAGTAATTGGTAAATAAATTAAAAGTAAAAAAGCACAGCAGGTAAACAGGAAACACAGAGGAAAAATGATGGGGATGTTTATGCAACTGAAAAGACTTCAAACTCATCGTATTTCATTGTCTCACCTGCATCGTAGGCGACACACCCAACCATTGCAACCTTTTGCATTTTTCAAACCAGTGCTGTTTTCAGTCCAAATTTCCATGAACTTCAAACAAGCATCATCTGCCCTCAATTACACAAGAAACGAGAAATGATTACGCTAACTCATTATTTACTTATTTTCTTTTTAAGGACAACCTCCAACAGCAACAAATGATGGGCATGAGCTCCCAGACGGGAACCTCCCACTCCTCCCTGGCCACCACGCCCCCCTCCACAGTCCAACCCATGCGCCAGAGTTCTGTTGCCCCGCCTCCCAGCCAGCGCGTCAAGTCCCAGACCTCCCATCAGCTGTCCGTCAGTGCGGCTGCTGCCCCCGCTGCTCCGGTTAAAACAAGACCACAGAGCGGGAACCTCCTCCAGTCACCAGAGTCCGGCTACGGTGGCCGGCAGCACGGCTCCCGGCAGCTGTCCGTCAAAGACAACACTGCTCCCGGCCTGCCCCACCAGCAGAGCTCTGTCAGGGAATCAGGGAGTCCACAGGGAACCACCAGTCAGAGCACTCAGAGGTCACCAGAGCAACAGCCTCAACCACCGCAGCAGCACCTGCTCAAACCCACCATGAGCAAACAGGTAACATCTGCACACTCCGGATTCATGTTTTTCTCATCAGTCTTGTTCTTTGTAGCTTTAATATTTTTTTGTCCTTTGCACAAGCCGACGTTGTGTGTAAGATGAAAAAGAGTTAAAGCGTACAGCTTATGATTGTGTGTGTGTGTGAGTGTGTGTCCGTGTAGCTAATCAAGCGGAGAGCAGCACTTACATGGACAAGAATAAAAGCCTAAGTCCCACCAGGGTCCAGCCAGGCTAAAAATGTCTGAGCTTAAGCAACTCTGGAGCACTTTTCATAAAAGCCTGCATGAAATCACTCGTTATGAAACTGACTCATGTCCACTTAAGAACTCATGTTCTCATATTCAGTGTGCTGGCCTTTCTTTCTCAGGGCTCCCAGTCTCCATCCACCCTCAATCCCCCAACCCCAGCCAACGAGCGAACGGTGGCCTGGGTCTCCAACATGCCTCATCTGTCGGCCGACATCGAGAGTTCGCGGATTGACCGTGAGGAGTTCAAACTGAAGGAGTACTCAAAGAGCATGGATGAGTCACGCATGGACCGGGTAGGTCTCACTTTTTAAGAACTGCCCTTTAATTAAAAAAAAAACATTTTGATTCAAGCTTGGCTAAATGCAGAGGAACATTTGGTCATGTCGGCCGTCGCTGAGCAGATGGCACTCAGATCAGGTCACAGAGGTCTCGAACAGCTCGGAGAAAAAACAGCAAAGTGTTCTTAAATCTTTCTCAGTGCTTTTACTCCTCGTCAGCCTGCATGTAAAAGCTGCAATTTGGAACATTTGGAGGTGGTTTCCTACTTTCCTGTGTGTCTTGTAAATCCGTAAATGTGCATAAAGAACTTTTTAATTCACCAGGCACTTAGAAATAATTTTGTGAAACCAGGTTAAAACATTTGTAAATTAGCTTTTCCTCCCTATATCTTGTTTTTTTAGGTACGGGAGTACGAGGAGGAGATCAACTCCTTGAAGGAGCGCCTGATGATGTCCCACAAAAAGCTGGAGGAGTATGAGAGGAGGCTCCTCACGCAGGAGCAGCAGACCAATAAGATCCTCCTTCAGTACCAGAATCGGCTGGATGACAGTGAGAGGAGGCTACGGCAACAGCAAATGGAGAAAGACTCCCAAATTAAAGGAATAATTAGCAGGTAAATGGAGGCTGTTATTGGGATTAAGGGCAAAAAACAGCTAAGACTTCATGTGGTTTATTTTTATACGTAGGCCACATTGACTTTATTTTGTTTAGAATATATGAGTTTTCTTCTAATATGAAGGAAAAGCTCTCAGTTAAATATTGCTAGCATAAACGAATATGCATTATCATACTTCTGAGGAGTAAGTGGAGGCAAAAGACTTCAGTTGACACAGTGCAACTTTAGCACATTGGATTGTTTTTTAACAAGAGCAAAAAATGAACTTTAAGCAAGATGTTTTTCTTTTCCTGAGATTCATATATCGCATATTGGAATATGACTCTATTTGCAGGGGTTGTTATCTTGCAAAGAATATTGGAGGGTAGGAGGTTGTTTCAGTTTCATTAAGATCTACAGCCCTGTGAGAAAAGCTGCACAGGAGCTGAACAGCATATTGAAAGCCAAAGCCGCAGACATGTAATGAGTGACAAATTAAATGAGAGACTATTATAAGAAAGACAGGGATCTATATCTTCCTTGATAAGCGTGCAGGCCGCGTTCCCTCGGCGGCTGGTTCTTTTCAGCCGAGTTAAACCGGACAGAAAGGGAGTCTTTTATTGTCCTCTGAGCTCTTGTTGCACCAAATCTGCTATTATAACTTCACATCATGTTTTACTCGCTCTTCAAGAGCATCACATGTGGATGGCTGTTGAAAGCTGCAGTCCTAATTTATTGAACGCTTTGTGTGAAATTTTAACGGTGCAGTTTTTGAGCGCAGTCTTCAGTTTTTATTGATTGACCAAAAAAAAATAGGCAGTTGATGGGAAAAAGAGTGGAATATTGATCGTATTTCAGTTGTATTCAGGCACAAATGTTTGCTTTGGATTCCTTCATTCGTTTTAAAGTGTGACTGCACGTAAATGATGCTGCCCAAATTTAGTTTTATTTGTTGTTTTTTTTACTTGTGGAGAGTTCAGGAAAGAAAAAAAAGGCTCTGTAAGGAAAAGAGTGCAATTTTTTTTTGCTTGCTCACATCTTGTAGTAGTCTGTGGTCTGCAACTGAAGGGTGGATAACTGTGACAGAGATTATTGCCACTTCTAATCCACTCCAGGAAAGAAGACACGGAATGAAGACAGAGACAGTCCTGCTCGTCTTTTACAGAAAAAACACATCTGTATCAGCCTAACCTTGTATATAAAACCCACCCAAAACACCCTGCTCAGACCCTCGTGCTGTTGCACTTATCATCAGCCATTTTTAATGAACACAGCTTCTAACTGGATCTCGGCATCATGTCGGATGATTCCACTTAGCATAATTTTCTAATTGACTCTCTCATGAGATTGGAGATTGCATTGAAAAAGCACAAGAGGACTGAAAATTTGATAACGTCAGAAACTTGTCTGCACTTCTCAAAGCAACGCAGAGCATTGATTTGGACCTTCAGGCGCAGGACTATAGAAGACCAAGGTTTAATATGAGGTCTTCCATTTGAAATCAAGGTGAACCATGTTCACTGAAGGACTGCTGATGCATCTGAACATGGGGATCGATAACCTCCCTCTCCTTTTTTTATGCATTCATACGATGCAATGGTGAAATACGAAGAGGGGAGCACGTTACAGACTATGATGAAGATTAAAGCATGAGGCATAAAGGAAAAAAATGCCACATTATAGAAACTTTATCAGGGCACTTAAAGCCAAACCATTGAATAATGCTCCCCCCGGAGTATAAGCTTAGAGCGAATACATTAAAGCCAAGTGAGCAGAAAAACTGAGAACTTCGAGGCTTAACACTTGGCTTTTATCATCTGACCACGCAAGGACAAATGAAGTAGCAGATCTGGATGCTTCCGAGTCAATTTTACTCACAGCTCACTGAGCCAGACCATGTCACCGAATGCATTGTTAAGGCTTTAGAACCATCTGGACACATTTTGATTTAAATGCACACAAGAGCAATGCGAGTGCAGAGAGAGTGGATGCCAAGAAGCGTGGTCTCAGGCCACCGGAGTCCAAAATCTTAGTGAAATGATAATGTAACCGTAGCCTTATGTTATATATTTAATCTTAAATTGACTTTTACGTTAAATTTTCACATACAAATACACTACAATAATGCAAATGCAAGCTCTGGTTCTGCAAAAAGGAGTTTAAGCTACCCGGACTCCGTAACTTTCATGTAGGCTTGAAAACATTTATCTGCAGAACTAAAAACACTTAGCGCTGCGTTTCAAGTGTGGGAGATTTTCTTTCAGAGAAGCCTTAATGTTCTGTGCATAAACTTTACTTTGCTCAGAGCGAATGCGCTCACACTTTTTGTTCTCAATGATCTAATTTAAACCAAAGCCAAATGTTGAGTTTTAGGTCATGCTACATTAAACCCACTGAAAACACTCGATCCACTTTACCTGTAGCACTTGTATATATTTTTCTTTAGGGTTGTGATCCTTTAAGTTGGCTACAGGCTCTCCTTTTTTTTTTCAAGGAAATTTTAATGCATAAATATAAACTATTTATCTTCCCCAAGGTGTTTGCTGTGATCTGAACGACAGATTTATGTTGGAGAGATGCGTTGAGTTTAAAGACGGGGAAATAAATCTATGGTCCTAATCGTACCTGTCATAGTAATAATCTATTTTTAACTATAATCCATAGTATTATAAAGTCTGTGATGCAAGAGCCATAACAATAATAACAATTTATGAGATATATATATATGATGAATTCTATTGAGAGTGAGATTATTTATAGATTAACCTTGCAATAGCTAACTTTTAGCGAGAGAAGCGCAATAATAGATACGATATGTCCACATGCACCGTGTGTGCAAACGCACACGCAGCATCCTGCAGAGGTGTATTGTGTGCATCATGTGTACATACAAAAAACTGAAACTTCCTGCCAAAATCTTCTACCAGGTGCAATCTACATGATCTAAAGAGAGAAATAAAAGACCTGGAATACTGTAAAGTGCAAAGTACCACAGAGACAGCGTGACAACAGTGACGTGACGCTTTGACAACAGTGTGTTCTGCAAAGTGTGTTCTTAAGTTCTCTTGTTTTTGGCTTTTCTGTACGGTGTTTTGTGAATTAATCTGCATTTTAAATGAAAGACTGCAATTGATATAATTTATTTATCAGAGCAACTTTTTTTCCTTATCTCTGTTTGATTTTTGCTGTATATGCTTGGTATGACTTTTTGACCTGCAGTCTGTCATTGGTGGTGTCCGGTGACATGGTGATCAGAATAGTTGTTAAGAAAGCTTAGACAGTACTGTCATTTTACTTATGCAGTTACAGTATGATTTCAATATTATTATTATTATTACTATTATTAAAAGGAAAAGCATTTTATTTTCTTTTTCCCTCTCCAGAGATATAGATAATATTCTGATGTCTGTAGCAAGAATATATTGATAGGCTGTATAGATTGTACTACAGCGAAACTTATGTCTACAATCTTGCAAATGAATTCATAGTGGTGCTGAGTTTTGGCTTGATGTGTGTGTGTGTGTGTGATCAATATCGGTCCGACCGACATGGCTTGTAGCAACAGCCAAGGGTTTATAGTCACTTTTCTACAGACCTGTGTCAAATAGTTGCAAATAATTCTTAGCTTGTGCTATCAGATGGGTGGGGGGGTCTGCAGCATCAACTCCAATCAGATGTTGAGAGGTAAGTTGTTAAAGATATGCACCACATGTTGCACCTGCTGGCAAATAAAGAAAGTATTTGCAGCTGCTTTTTGATTCAGGTCTGTTGCTTCTTTTCCATTGACTTTGCATTAACTTTACGTCCTATTTGACACCTTTTGTCTCCTGCCTTTTTTCCTCTGTAGCAAAAGATTCAGACATTTTGACCTCATGTCGGTAGATACATGCATTGTTTTTGACCACATGTACGACTTGACCTCAAAAAGCACACTACTTGAAGTACAACTGGATATGAAAAGCTTAATTTTTTTTTTTTGTAACACGTCACCCACATGAATCATTGTCTGCCTCTTGAAGTCATGTCAAAAATCTTGATGCTGTATTCTCATGTTACATTCCATTGTTTTCTGAGACAGTGCTTATATTTCTGTCTGTGCTTATGGTGTGATTGATTCTTTTTTTCTTTTCCTATTCTCTTCTTTTGTAAAAATAACTCTCAACACTGTACATTATTTATGGAATAAAACATCCAAACACTTATGTTTGAAACTTCACCTGTGGATTTTTCCTTCTTTATTGTCAAACATGTGCCTCTCTGTGTCCTGAATAAAACTAATGTGCTAAAAGTAGCCTGAAGTGTGACAAAATGACCTAATTGGTGGTGTTTTTATTCTGCATTGAATTCAGCAATTAAATGTCTCTGTCAACTACTTAATTGACTCAGTGGTCTAATAAACACTTGAGTTAAAATCTTTTTGGTCATCAGATAAGCTGATAAAAGTTTGTCTGCTTAAATAAATGGACAAATGTTGATTCTGTTGCTGTAATTTCTTGTTAAAACTCATGGAAAATCAATGTAATGAAGTCCAGGATGAGAAGAAGACTTTGTAATTCACACTAACTTCCATTTGGCATCTATCACCACCATAACAATATTCCCAGTTAAGCCAGTTGGCTGTGTGACTGTGCAAGGTAACCTTGTGTGAGAGATATCCTTGAATGACCCTTTTCTGGAGTAAATCCCTGGCACTGGGATAATCACAAGAGCTGGGAAGCCTGCACTGTCCGATGGCTCATCAACACTGCAGCACTAAGCTCGCTCATATCTGCGTGCAGGGTCTTTGAAATGATTAGTCAAAGGATTTTCCTCCTGTGCCTTGGTCAGTTCATGTTATGCAAGATGGGCAATTCCCTGGGGATGTTCGGGATCCGTTACTTAACCATTTACCTCACATAATCAGCCGTAATTGTCCACAGTTGGCCGTAATTGCACTTGGAAAACACCTTAAATTGGGTAAAAAAGCTTTGATGAATCCCATGGGGCCGAGAAGAAAAAAAAGGGCTCCACCAGTGATAATTGGAAGTAAAAAGCTTGGGTTTGTGCTGCTTAACATTTACAAGAGCTTAAAAAAGAATGAGCTGCCGTTCAGGTAACCAACATCTGACCACTGTGGTGTCGTTGAGACAGATGTTGGAGATGCATCTGCTCAACTTCTTGTCAAGTGTCATCTTGAATTTATAATGCTTCCTCTCTCTCTGTCACCCTCCTCTCCCCCTTCCCCCTTTCTCCCTCCCTCCCTCTCTCTTTCTTTCTCTGCTTCTAAGACTCATGGCTGTGGAGGATGAGTTAAGGGGAGGACCCATGATTGAGCCAAAAACCAGGATTTTCGCTGATCAGGTCTGTGACACTGCTTCTTCTCTCGTCGAGTCCGTTTCGACGGCCCGTGCTGTCTTCTCCCCCCCCACAGCCTCACCTCTCTTTTTTCTCCCCCCTGCTACTGTTATGGTTTTGTCTGCTGTGTGTATGTGGTCCCTCTGATTGTCTTGCCCTGTCCCTGACCTGTCCCCCGTCTTTGGGTTTGACCACCATCCGTCTGCCAACACACCTGGGAGCTTTGAAGATCTATGAGTGCTGCAGTGTTTGCATTCCTCAGCTGAAGCTCACTCTCGCTGGGTTCGTCAGAATATGTCAGTCTGTGATGATGATGATGTTGCCAGTTCTGTAGCTGTTTTTATTTCTGAGCATGTTGAGGTTGAAACTCATGCAAACACACGACGTAGAACCAGATTCACACAGTGTAGCTCCGGATGCTGCGTGGTGTCGGTGCTGTTGTGTCTTCAGATGCTTCCCTCTTCAGTGCATTTCATTTCATCTCTCATTTTAGGTCTGAACCCGCCCCTTTCTAATCCTGTCAAGTTGAATTGGTCCACCTCCAAGCATGAGTCATGCTGCCTAAAATGTGTGTATATCTATATCTATATTTACATCTATATCTATATATAAAAGACTTACTGATGCATTAATGCATTGCAGCTGGTTACAGGGGCACAAATTTTAATTACTTTATTATACTGCTGGCTGGAATCAATCTAGTCCTGTCCAAAAATACATTAATACATCATATTTTTTGTAGACTATATTTTGCATCAGTAATTTGAATGTATAAAGCGAGTGGCGGATAAAGGTTAAATCATGCAAGTGCAGAAGAATAAAAAGTATAATATTTGCCTTAAATTAAAGTGGAGTAGTGTAAGTGTAAAAAAGCATAAAACCTTCATTAATAAAATTGGCCGTAAGTGACTCAAAATTGTGCTTTAATACAGTATATACTTACTAAACCAGAGCCAATACAATATACTTAGTTATTTTCCACCACTAGTCAGAAGCAATGGAAATAAGATTTTTATTTGTTTTTTTTAAGATTTTGTTTTTGTTTTGTTTTTTTCTTTGCTTTAGATGCAGGATGGGATAACCGACCGTCCATTTCATTGGTCTCTTCATTCTACTATGGCACAAATGAAACACATACATCATTGACATTCAACCATTGCTATGTGTATATACATCTATGTATATATATATATATATTTATATGTGTGTGTATGTATATATATATATATATACATCATATATATATCACATGCATATATATATATCACATGCATCAATAAATACTGAAATCATCCCTCACTGATGTCAGAAGTGGTGTTTTCTGATAAATCTATTGCTGCAAGTTTATGAGATACATATTAATGCTAATCCCATCCTTTAAAAAAAGCTCATTTCTCTGTTAGCGAATTCAAACAGTAGCCGCACTTGATGTATGTCTTCTTTCATTCGGTCTCATTTACGAATTTTTGTTGATTAATTGCGTGAAAAATCAAAGTAACACCTCACAGTGGTTTTCTAGTTACCCTTCAAAGGGGAGGGAAGAAATAATGAGCAGGCCCAGAGGGAGAGCTGACAGAGGCTTTAGAACGTCACACTGATGGTCATTATTACAATGAATGTGACAATTATATATTCTGAGAATTCCCACAAGAGTACACATTTAGAAAAAAATATGAATATGGCTTTAATAATATGAGCAGACGTCCTCATTTGCAGCTGGTAGGCACTGAGATCCTGTCCGTGCTGCCAATTCAAGCTGTGATCTATGGCTGCAACCAATGATTATTTTCATTATCAGTTAACAAGTCGATCATTTTTTATTTTAATCTGTTAATCATTCAAAGTGACGTCATCCTGTGTTCATTAATGACTGACCATCTGTTTAAACCCAAACATCATCAATTTAATCTAATGTAAGACAGAAAAAAGTCTGTTAATTCTCATATTTAAGAACCTAAAATCTGTAATATATTTGGCATTTTTATTATAAAATGACCTAAAATATTAATCAGTTATTTAAACACTTGCAGACTAAAGCCTAGTCCACAATAACTTGTATTTATTTAAAGGGTATTTTGCCCTCCTTTGTCCTCAGAAAAATAATCCACTCAAGCATCATTTTAAATAAACCGCTGTAAACCCAGTAACATAAATAAAGCACCGTCGTTAGCAAAAAGCTAACACCAGGAACTGCAACCAAAGGCCTTACTGGTTCTTGTCCCAAACCTGCAACACTTGTATCATGAACTTAGGTGTCAAAGTAATGGATTATTTTAGGAACCTTAAGCACAATCCAGTGAAAGAGTAACTGCTCAATTTTATTTAAACAAGTAAAGCAACGCTGCCACCAACACTTTTGTCACCTTGTGTGAACAAAGGAGGAAATAGTGCACACTCTGCTATCAAATATAAATGACATTAATGCACAATCTGTCATCACAAGCAGAGTGAGATTCATGTCGCATTTTCCTGTTTGTCGATATCTTGTTTTGCATAAGTGCAGTTGGATAAATGGATAAAGTTTGCGGCGTAGGACGTCGAATTGAGTGTTATGAAGTGTGGGCAATTATTTTTTTTAAAAAGTATGTGGGATTTCATCTTGTGCAGATTATAACAGAAGAGAATATTTAAAACCAAAAGAGACTCATTTACAGAAAATGAAAAGACTGGGACCTTCAGAAGCACAGTGAATCATGCTGAGTCTTTGTCAGCAGAAAAAGGTGTTGAGTCTCTTTCAAAAAGATGTAATTCTGTGACAAAACACATTGTTTGAGATGTTACCTTAGGACAAAGTTATATAACATTATTTTGCAACTTTGTGACAACTCTACAGATTTTATTGTATATTATTATGTTTCCCTTATGAAACTAAAAAAATATACAATTTTGTACTGACAGAAAAGTGTATTCACATTATATGAGTTTAAATCTGTCATGTTCATATTCAAAATTCCAATTATGCTGTAAGGCTCTGTGCTCGTAAACAAGATGACTGTGATTTAAAAGCTAATTTGTCTTTAATTAAATCACATTATTGTTCATCTCCATGTTAACAGGTGCCGTGCTCACGATATCTCGACACACTCGGCTTCGCTTCATTTCATTTTCTAACTCGTGTTTTCTTTTTCTTCAGCTTGATCCTTCGTTTTCTTACAAACACTGTAAAAATAGTTCTCTGTAGTTAGACTGCATCATCTAGTACCAATATTTAAGTTAAAAAGATGATATAGAATGATAATGTTAAAGTAAATTAAGATACTAAAGCTTATATGTTTTCTTATTAGTAGTTGAAATAAGACTTGATCAACATTTTTTGTATTAAAAAAAGAGACCGTGTGATAAATAAATGAATTGTTTAAAAAGCTAGTACATCTGTGTGGAACCAGTGAAAAGAGCGATTAAGGGTTAAAACCACCATTTGGCAGCAACATATGGCTTTAAATCCACTTGTGACGATTTAAGCTCCAGCGCTGCCTGACAAAGTTTTCTGTTGGATTACAGACGAGCGCACAGCGAGCGGCAACCTGCTTGGCATTTAAAATGTGCTGGAGGTTTTTTTTTCAGCATGTTGAATGAAGGAGTCTTCACTTCAATATATCAAACCATAAGTGAAATCATTGCCCCAACCACCTGAAGGTTTCATTAAATCATCTACATTCTGTGCTTCTTTAATTGAGAACGTATGTACTATGTTTGGTTCATATTTAGGTATCTTAAAATTATAACAGACAAGTTTAATTTTTAATGCCAAATAATAGATAATGACAAATATTTCAGGCTTTTTTTGTGGTTGTAAAATTAAAAACAAAAAAATACATATGTCAACCAATGCACAGATATCTGTTAAACCAGTGGGAGCTGCAGTGGACAGATGTCGTAGTCTAAACATCTGTATAATGTAATCTAATGTAATCCAACACAAACACGACTTTACAGCCATATAATCAGTTCTGTGAAGCTAACAACGCTTCAAGCTAAATGCTAATGTCAACATGCTGATGTATATTAATGGCAATGCTAAAAAGCCCATGCTTATCACATAATGTTTACCTTGCTCACTATTAGGTTAGCATGTTAGCATGCTGCAGAATCACTGGCTAATGAGCAATGCACACAGAATAATCAAATAAGAGTTTGTTTAGCTCTGTGGGTATTTATTAGGAATTTGGTCTCGTTGCTGCACAAAATGTTATTGATCATTAAGTTATTGCTCCTCATGATGAAGGTCTGTACAACACTTCCAGGCAGGTTATTGGATAGTTGTTGAGATATTTCGGTGTGGTCTGAGTGGTATCAATACTCTGCTAGCTGTGCATCACTGCTAATAAACCACAGCCTCTCTGTGACTCATCCTGGAGATAAATTAAATATTGTGAACCTCCCAAATGAATTTCAGGGCTATTGGATTGCATTGTATTGTATTGCACAGGTGTTTTTTTGTGACTAACATAAAAAATGAGATAATGTGTGAGATAAGATTCCATTATGCTGAAACGCTCCTGTAATTTACATGCAGCTCATGGAGCTTGTTGTTAAAAATACAAGTAGATGGAGCTTTGAGTGGACGTTTTGTAAAAGCTGTTCATAAATTACAGGTCTGTTTTGTATTTTAGCTTCTGGGCCACGATAACCGCACGGCACTTACGACAGCAGACAGTTCAGTCCATTGTGATGACACTCAGCTTTATTGGTTGAGACTGGTGTGCATACAGGGAGAAGGGGGAGAGAGGGGGGAGAGAGGGAAGAGGCATGATGCCAATGTTTCCTCAGGCCACCGCTACCAACTTCCAAAACAACACCCCGTACTTAATTAGACCTCACATAATAACACAGGTGCAGGATGCCATAATCCCTCCCCACAACAACATGCTGATGCTCACAAAATAAACAGACGCTGCAAAAAGTTGACTTTCATGCGGACATTTTGAGATTTCTCTGCAATATAAGAGGACATGAAGCCATCAGTAACTGCTGTATGAGTCAATAAAAGTGCACCGATAAAGAAACAACTGCCAAATAATGTAAACAGGGAATCTGCAGCTCTTTAATAGTCTTAAGAAGCAGTGAATTCAGTTGCATCAAACAAGAGTTTTGGAGGTTCTTGAAAAGTTTTGAATTTCATTCAAAAATGCCTTGAATTATGAGTGTTATTTTTGTTTTTGTGTTATTCTGCATGTTGTAGACAATGAATCATAAAAACAGTTTAACAATACGAGCAACACCGATGTAACAGTGAATTGGGAATGTGAAAGGCATTTCTGTAGTTTTTTGCGAAGTATACGTGAGCAAACATGAGTACACTGTACTGAGCAATGCTGACTGTGAGTGGCAGCCCATAGAGTGCTGTAACTACTAGTTTTCTGTCGCCTGTTGACTTGCAAGACTCTGAAAAGGTTAAAAATAATTGCACCTGTTATAAAAAAAGGTCTTGAAAAAAAACCTCAAGGTTACTGTGTGAGCTCTGCAGAAATAATTCAACAAACTGAGTTAATACATTACAGATTGACGTCACCTCTTTCAGCGTTCAGTGGCAGAAAAACAAGATGAATCGCTCATAAATTGTTTGTTAATGAACTCACAGTATCTGGCAGTTAAAGCACATTATCAGTTGTAAAACCTGAAACACTTGTTATCAGGTTTTTTTTTTTTTAACAATTTAGCTGTTAAATTAATCATTTGTAAAGACCTCCTTTTCAGTTTTTGCTAAACTTTATCAACTTTTGGCTCATTAGCAGCTCTTAGCAAAGTGTAGTTAAAGAGCAAACTGCTTCCTGAACTCACAGTGACGCTAATCATATCAATGTTTCATCCGTATCACATTTAATTGCGCTCTTATATCTGTACTAACTGTTGCAACTTCCTGAATGCTGGTGATTTTTGAGAGTGTGTGTGGTGCGGTGTGAGTTACGTTTGAATACAAAAGTCCAGTTCTCAGTTGTTTCTATGTGTTTTTTTGAATATATATTGTACTGATGTGAATATAATTCAGGTTATTTCCAATTGTGTATACTTATCTTCACAGAGTAGCTAACTGCATGTTTGCTAAGCATGTCACCCTTCTGAATCAGAAAAGAAGTGCAAGATTCAGCTTTCCAAAGGCTTTTGGATTAATCAGCTGCTTTCAGATGCAGATGTTATTTTGAGTAAAAAACTTAACGGCTTATTCTTTCTTGTCGTAAGCATGATTTCTCTCAATGAGACACCGCATGGCACGCTACTTTAATGCTTTCAGGCTGTTGGGTTGTCCGATGACGTCGGGCGTGTGTGGTTGCCATTCTGTATATGTATGTAAATGTGTGTTTGTGAGCATTTTTGTGTATATTTATGTCTTTTTTTCTGTTCGTTTTTTTGTTCTGCATTGTGTTGTTTGGACGGCTGTTGATTTCCTCGACCCTCACTGCCCTTCTGAATCCTCCCCACTGCACACAAGCCTTCCCCTTCCCCCCTTTTTGCTGTCAGCTTCCTCCCCCCTTGCCTCCTGCCTTGAACCCCCTCTCTCCTCTCCTCTCCTCCTCTCCTCTCCTCCTATGTTGATGAGATACGGTGATTTCTCTTAGGGGAGGCGTCAGTCCATCCTAGTGCAGCCCCGTCTCGCACCTGTCCCACCCCGAGTATCCAGGTAATAAACAAGCCGGCAAACTCTCACTCTCCATCCATAACCTGCCTCTTTTTCCACTTCTGCTGTTTCTCTATGTGCGTCCCTGTCCATATGCAGCACCCTGTGAACCCACTGCAAGCCCACACACACCCACAGACCCACTTATATTTCCATCTATGCTTCAGAAAAACAGGCCTGTCACAGAATGATTCGGACCGAGGTCACATGTCGCTCTGAAGGACAAAACTTCAGTGTTGAAATAGTGAAAAACAAAACATTTCAAAGATTCAAAGCTGCACATTTAAGAATTTGTTGGAACAACCTGAGAGATGAATGGGTTGTTGCAGAGGTAGAGAGTAATATTCAAGACATTAGCCAATAAACA
>JAPZDZ010000025.1:4601464-4612044 GCA_029783805.1 Acanthurus tennentii
TTTTTTTGCAAAGCAACTGCACAAAACATCCAATAAAAGAGAATACACAATCACATATTTTATGATTCCATAGATTTTTGTTCAGATTTTTGAACTGAAAGACGTGTACTGATGCATTTTGGGCCTGTTTACCAGTTAAAATCCTGGTTGGAAACAAGCCCAAACATGGATGTTACCAAGAGGACACTGTTCGTTTTTAAAAATCTGTCCGAAAGTCTCCGGAATATTGTGTTAACTCTCTTTTATTCAAGATTTTTCTTTCCTCTCACAAAGACACATTTTGTTTTTCCTACGCACATGAGCTCACATTTCCATTCAGTCTTTCATCCCTCCCAGCACGCCGCCCTCACACACACAACAACGGGAATTATGGGAAATCTCCGTATCTGACCCAGTCCTTCCCTGAAGAACACTGATTAATGTTCACATGTTTCTGTGTGTTTTTCTGTACCTATGTTCCGGATATCTCTGTGTTTGTGTTCATGTTTGGCACCTGTGCACATTGTTTGTTTGAGTGGTGGCGTTTACGGACCTTGCGTGTTGTGGGGCGTCTGATAACGTGTGACAAAGTTTTTTTTGTTTGTTCGTTCGTTTCGCATCAAAGTTAGAGCTCTTCACCCAGCAAGCTCGTCATCTTAAGTCATACGGGGGGGGGCTCTTTCAATTTAACAAAATGCCATATATATAGACTGATTAAACCAACACTAACAGCAGGTGTTTATTTCAAACGTGGAGGTGAGAGAGATGTTACACTTCGCTCTAGCCATCCACCATTTCAAAAATTGATTGGAGATTGGAGGAGATGGGTAAGAACCTGTGTGTACGACACTCTTATCTGCATCATCACAACACACCGAAACATTTCAGTTCTCCCGCTAAGTGTTTTTGTGTTTCTGTCTCCAGTACAACAATTTTCATTAGCATAAAAAAAAAAAAACACTCTCACATCGAGCTGTAATTGAATGCACCAAGCAATCAAACACTGCAGCCCCACAGAGAGTGAAGCAAGTTTGGTAAGTTTAAAAAAAAAAGGATGTCAGTAAACATTTTGCCATGTCTTTGTTCAGCTGCTTGATTTCGGAGCTTAATAGACATGTGTATATTGTTCTACACATGGATATTAAACGACACTGTCGGTTGTGTTTTTGAGAGTAACGAAACAAGTGTCAGTGGAGTCATGTTACTGGCATCCTGTAACTGTCTGTAACCATAGTAGATACTGTAGCTGTTCGTAGCACCAGTTACAGTAGAAGCTGAAAAATGTTTGCATTCATTTTGGTTCTGATTGAGAAGAGAAAAGGCCTGCTAATTCACATCAAATTTGGGGGGTAATGTATTTTTTTATGTTTTCGTTCTTCTTTTCAATTGTTTTTTTTTTTTAAAGTGAAATGGAAACTCCTTCCACTCACAATGGACACACCCATCAGATTACAAGCTTACCCAGTGATAATTTGCTTGTTTGCTCCTTTTTGATTCATTTTCTCTACTGGATGCAGACCAAACGTTTCTTCCTACTTCCTGTCTTTCCCTCTGCAAGCACGTCATTTCATTCATGTTACAGTATTTCATACTTCTTGTATGCAAAACATGACAGTGATATTAAATGTCATAAGTATTTTCCAATGTTTGGTTAAAAAAACAAACATGGGTTAAACTATTTCACTTTTTTTTTCTTTTTTTTGGATGGCTCTGCTCTGGATTTTACATTTTTCAGTGAAAACAGAGTCTCTGTAATTATGTCTAGACACCACACAGCAAATGTGCCAGGCGAGATAAATCAAGTGCAATTATTTCGGGAAAGTTCTGCCCAGGTCTGATGGTAAAAAATGTGCTTTTCAGCTCTTTTTTATATATATACACATAAAAAATGCTTCCATATTTTAAAAATCGTCTTGCAGAAAGTCTTGGACACAGTAAGCAGCGTTTTTGAATAGAGTCCTCATAGTTGTCTATTGGCACAATAACCCAATTGTTTTCTCTCCCCACTGCTCCTACACAGACGTCAGTGAACAAGACTGGGAGCGAAGGCTTGCAAACAGACCATGATATATACTTATAATGAAACTAGTATTGCATTGCTGTTATTCTGCGCCAATGTAAGTAAGAAAAAAAACAGCAAAACCAAACTCTGACTTATTTGCTCATCAAAAAGCTCCAACCCAGGATGAAGTCCCATGCAGCAGCTTGTTGCTGCGTGAGCGATGGGTTTGGGTTGAACATTTTGGTTGGTGAATTTGACAGAGGTTTGGATTTTCTGCCAGGCTATCAGATGCACTTTTATCTTGCTTTTTAAAAAAAAAATTGGCTCTAAGCTCTTTGTGGCTGGACGTTTTGTTTTTGCATGATTTCAGTAACAGGCTGATGCTTCAGCGTATGCTGTTAAGAGATATTTAGCAGCCATTAATGTAGAATAGTTTTTAAAATACTTTTTTTAGCTACTAAGCTCACACATTACATTAGAAACTTGATCCATATTGAACATGATTTGTACTCATTGGCAAAGAATGACATTTGACTTCCTGACTTTTCCTGACACCTGTCACCAGAAAAACACCCCTTTTGCTACTCATCTCGTGAGGATCAGGACCCTTTGACCTCAAAAAATTTAATTCCCCTTCATCCCCTCTTTCCCTGTGTCCCTTTCCCTGTGCTGCCATTTCTATTGGTGTTCGTCATGCATCAACTCCGTGACTCATTTGAATCTCTCTCTCTGCTCTCTCTGTCTCTCTCCTCCTTTTCTGTGTCCCTCATCCCCTCTCTTTTTTAAACGTCTAATCCCTTCTTACTTTGCTTCTGCCATTGCTTCGACATGTGCTCATCCCAACCGGTTCTTTGTGTCTGTCGATGTTGATGTTTCCCCTACTTTCACACGATTTGATCACATCCTTCTCTTGTGATTGTGCTCCTCTTTATCCCATCTGTATCTCAAATTTTTTTCCCTTCCTCCCACACTCCCACACTCCCGCATCTCTGCAACATGTGATTTATTTTCTACTACATGTCATCTGCCTTGATGTGACTCCGACACAACTACTCACATCCCTCCCATCGCTCATTGAATGGCTTCTCTCCTACGTCCATCTCTCCCTGCTCCCACTCCTCTTTCCCCTCCCCTCTCTCTCTATCTCGCTAGGAGGACCAGCTTTCCTCCCTGGGTTCTGCAGACCCCGGTGTGAAAACTGAAGGTGGAGGGGGAGGTGGAGGAGGAGGACAAGGAGGAGGAGCGGTAACCAACGATCAAGGCCTCAGAGTCTCTTCCTCTGGCATTTCCTCCGACAGCTCGCCCCACAATGGAGTCCTCCCCCAAACCGTAGAGCCTCCCTCTCTACCCGCTCCTCAGCATCCTAGTCAGAATGGAGAGCTCCGTGGCAACCAAACATCCTCCCCCATGCAACCGGAACCACGGCAAGAGCAACCACAGGCATAGCAGAAGAAGGGGGAGTAGGTCAAACACAACACTGAGCCAAATCAGAGAGAGACGACACCAAGGGAAAAACACTGTCCCCCATCTTTTCCCACTTAGCGAGACAATGCTATGAAAAGAACACAGCGTAGGTTATTCCCCCCTGGGCAAGAGAGAGAAGAAAGTGTGCGGGAGATGAGTAGGAACCATACAGTTTACTGTACAGCGCATAATACATGAACACACAACCAAAAAGGGCTCTTCAACGGACACTTGTTCTCTTGACGCTCACGCGGAGCTTCAGTTTAGTATCAGTCTTGCAGGACAAGATGATGATACCTTGTAATTTTACCTTGTTTGAATCAGTCAAACAAAAGCATTCGACGTGCAAGCCGACCTGTGAACGACTGCTCCGTTCACCGATGTGGCTTCACCAGAAACAAACACACGTAAAGAACACTATAGAATGTCTTGCACCCCAAAGACTTCGTAGTAGCCATTAGCAAGTGCTATAAGCTAGCTTATAGTAACCCTTGACTCCCATGGATGTAGGTGCATTAAATATATACCTATCCTGAACACGCCAGGCTGCAAATCGTTTAGGCGGAAAGGTGGTCATGTAGTCTGGCTTTCTTAGTGCCTTTGAGTGTTTTTCAACAGGGTTTTCCAATAGAGAGATCTGACACAGACGGAGATGCAAGTTAGCTTTGCTAGTCGGAGGAATGATCCGTGGGCTGAAAACAGAGATTCAAAGACAAACGATCGAGCGTTGTAGAGGTTTGAGTCACAGAAGACAAATTTTTTGGGAACTTTTCCTTCCTTTTTTTTCTCTCTTTCTCTCTCTCTCTCAATCTAAGGGACTTCTTGTTTTTGGACTGAGCTCGTGCAATTTTTCTCTTCTCAATCTCAGAACCGACATGTGATAAACTGGTGCTAAAACAGAAACAAATGGTGCCATTTTCCAAGTCAATTGTCTGTGTCTGCCATAGCACTGCCTCTCTCATGATTCACTCACTGTCTTTTCTCTCTCTCTCTCCTGCAATTTGTCTTTGACAGGACTTTATTTCCCCCCCAAATATGTTTTGTATGTGTCTTTGTCTTTGTTCTTTGTGCATCCTGTTGTTGTTCTTATGTCTGACAGTGTTGTCGGGGTTTTTCCATATTTGTGTTTTAGACGCACCCTCCTCCAATCTCTGGTTATATTTACAGTAAAAAATATAATCAGCTCCCTGGCTCTAAATTGATGGGTCGACCATTGAATGAGTTATTTTAAAATTTTGTGGAGACAGAGCCCCGAAATGCTGTTTTCAGTTCATGCCTAGCTCTGAAAAAATTTAAGATTGAATGAAGCTACCTTGAATGAAATGAATGAATGGAGTTTATTCCCAGTTTAAAAGTTTTTTTTCTTTAAGTTAGAAAAAAAGTGTACTCTTTTTTCAAAAATAATAACATTTTTAATAAGTTTTCTTCAACAATTCTCACTAATAAATACATACAAATGCTAATGACCAATGCCCCCCCTTATGTTTTTCAGTTCGAGGCAATTTTATCGCATTTTATTAACAGTAAACATTGATCATCTTGTTCCTAAAATGTGTGAAAAGACCATTTTCACTTTCTTTTTTCAACCATTTAGGTTTGCTAAGCCTGCCATTAAGTGCCTGGGATAAACACATTGAGCATCCTTTGGCCAGTAGACTAGCTAGTCATCAACCTGATGTGCATTATAAAGCTTTGCTTGAGACAATAAGAACATATTACACCCCTGATGCTTAAAAAAAAGTCACTAATACTTAGTTTTGTAGTTTCAACAATTGGATGAGTCATTTCAAAATGAAGAGTGGCATCTGTCTCATGTAATAAATGAGCATAAAATTGTAAGTTTATAAAGTTATATTTGGAAAAAGCCTATTGTTTGATGCACAGTGTTCATTTTGAAACGAACTCTTTGGTCTCTCATGTGTCAGAACGGTGAAAAAAACACAAGTCTTTGAAATGTTTTTTAATGTGTATTCATTTTCCTTCATTTTGTGTACGAGCTGTCTGTTGTAAGGTTTGTCTGGATGTGAATTCTTTGTTTTTTGTCCTTGTAGCTTCACACGCTGGCGTAGCTCTGCCACAACTCAGCTTGTTTGACCTCAAAGGTTGAACCAAGATGAGTTGAAGGGCACGTCAGCCTTGTGTCGGCCATTTTTCTCTCCGGAGAGATCAAACCACTTCCTTTTACCTTTGTCAAAAGGTCAACATGGCCAATGCTAGTACTCTCTCGGCCAGTGCTAGTGGATTAGCTCATATTTTTTCAGTGAATGTCTAACTGTTGAACCACCAAATGATAACAATGCTAGCAGTCATACACAGGGAAAGATTGTCTTCTACACAGACAGTTCGTAGGGCTACTTTTTTTTCTTGTGAAACTAACCTGTGTGTGAAGAATGTTGGATTCAAAGAGGTCGAGATTGTGTCTTTTCAGAGATGTTGAGATAATCCGTGATTGAGAAATTAACATTGCTGTGAAAATACCTCAGTGACTCAGGTAAACAAGCAGTTGCCTCAGAGCTGAACACACACACACACACCCACACACACACAAATAAAAAAACACCTATAGAAAAGAGATGAGTCCAGCTTTGGAAAGACTGCCACCAATGCAGATACTCGGTCTCTTGCTATGCTTCAATAGCACCTGATCAAGCACCCTCCCCCGTTTCTTCTCTCTCTCTGTCTCCCTTTTTTTTCTCCCCCTAGCCACTCTCAAAGCTTCATGGAGGACAATGTGGAACCTAATTGGCTGATGCACCATCGGCAGTCCACAGGGTGGCATGGCCAAATGTCCAGAGCCCTCTCTCGTGACGCGATTGGCTGACAAAGGGAGAACTTGGGGCATTGGTCCCATTCTCTTTGGCCAAAGGATGGTGCAGAGCCCCAGCGGACCATGTAAGGAAAATGCTGGGGGAATTTTTTTTTTTTTTTTTTTAATCAACTTGGGCCCTCTCTCTTTGATTTGATAACAGGAATTTTTTTTTTTTAACTGTGTTTGACGCCTCTTGCTTGGATTTACTTTTAAAAAAGGTACGCTGGACACACATTGGCGTTTTGTTTTAGCCTGTCGAGCATGCAAAGAACAGCTATGCAGTCTGATCAATCAGCAGAACGGAGGAACACAAAGGCCAAGGAAGGCGTGATGCTCAAAATGAGAGAGAGGGGAGGTGTATCGCGGGGTAAGATGTATCTCAAAGGTGCTTGACTTCTCTTAAAATTTTAGTCAAAGCTGATTTACTTTCAAAGCATTTATTTTCCTCTCTCTCTCTCTCTCTTTCTCTAACTCTGTCTCTCTCTCTCTTATAGTCTTTTCAAATTACCCTTTGACTCATCTATTCACTATCTATCTATCTAGAAACACATTATTTATCTGCTTCATTTTTACTCCAGTTTTAGACGCACTTAATCTCTTTCTCGATTCATGTAGTTTTAGCTCTTCCGTTCGAATCTCTTTCAGACTTTGATTTTAAAGGAAACTTAAATATGCACAGCCTAATACAACAAGTGAAACTGCTTCAGAACACAACTCTTGCTTCAATGAAGACTTTGAAAAAAAATAAAAACGGACAGAATGTTATTATTTATATTTCTATGGTACTGCTTATTCTTACAATAGTATATTGAAAAAAAAAACTCTTCATCAGAAATCTTCCGGAGCAGATATTTATTTCTTGATATAGATAGATGCCTCTATCTAAAGGACCGTTCATAAATAATCCATTTTATATGAAACCAAGTTTTCTTACTAAGACAATCTTGTGGAGAGAATCGTTGCCCGGAAGGACCGTGACGAACGGGACAAACTTGTGTTTTACCTACTCCCCTTACAGCAGTTTGCACGTTGCTGTGACCTGTGCCCTCCTTCCTACTAGTTATAATCATAATCAAAACTAAAAAGGCAAAAAGGCGGACGGATGTTTCTTGCCCAACAGTCGCCATGGAGCTCTCCATTTACGGACGATGCGAAAGCCGTTGGATGAGGATATTCTCACACAGCTGTTCTTTTTGTACTTCACTTCGGCTAATCTTATCTGTCTGTAGGGTTTTAACAGAGCAGAGGATGAACTCGTTGGTTTCAGTGTGGCCACATTTCTGCAGTCAAAAAAATTGCAGTAAAACTCCCCGTTTATTTCTATGGATGGACTCCACTGACACCAGTCCGAGTTAAAAAATCCCTGCCATTTTCCATTTACGGCCGAAAAACAGAGAGAGATATGTTAGAGGTCCTGCTGAAACGAGTGAATGTGTTTGTATATAAGTGTGTGTACTGGCTAAATCTTTGTGTATATACTGGATAAATGTGTATATATGGTATGTCTATGTGTATATACAGTTTGTTTGTATATGCAGAGTGTACAGTTATTTTTTCCTCTAATGTTTCTCTCTCTTTCTATGAATAGGTCTTCTCAAGTTATACCAATACTGAGGCATGGAAAGGTTTTTAAAAATGTACCGAGCTATCAGAGGCACTTTTCTTGTGCGGACTTAGAATATCAGCGAGGTCTGTCACTTATAGCTGCGTTCTTGAAGCTCTCATACAAGAAGTAACTCACGTAATCTAAAGCTTGCACTCATTTTCTGACCAACTAAAAAGCTTTTCTAAGTAGATT
Source organism: Acanthurus tennentii (assembly GCA_029783805.1). NCBI lineage: Eukaryota > Metazoa > Chordata > Actinopteri > Acanthuriformes > Acanthuridae > Acanthurus > Acanthurus tennentii. Next base: position 4,609,517 of record JAPZDZ010000025.1, read on the forward strand.
TGGGTGACCAAGCAATGTTTGTACATATATAGACTAAGACAATTTTTTTTGTTTTGTTTTCCAGAAAGCTCCATCTGCATTTCTTTGAAAAATTCTCGACCTGTTTTTGAGTTCTTGCGTATCTGACTTTTCACTTTAGGTTCCTATGGTATATGTTTGCAACGGTTGTCATTCAGAGTTATATATTTATTCAGACAACCCTTATATTATATTTCTTGAAATTTTGCTCCCCAAATTCTGCCTCTCATGGAGCCTTCTAACCTTTTGTTGAGATTCGGTTAGACTGGCAAATCCTTCCGTGAAAGTATACTGTCATTACTTAACATTGCTTGTTTTTGTATAGGTCCTTACTAAATAAGTGTGCCTCCACCCTTATTACTCTTACTAACCTTAGATCCATTAACTCTCGCTGGTCACTCATCTTTCATACCCCTTGACAAGCCATAGCCCCCCTCCCCAAAACTCCTATATTGTTGTTTTGACAGGACAGACATTTGGGGATTTTGTGTATATTAATGGAAGAGTGGTGTTGAAGAGTGTATTGCAGTTGTATATGGAATTTGTTATGAATGTGGATATTCTGATCATTGAATTATTATTGTAATAATGATAATAATAATTGCCACTTTTGTTGATTGATTCCTTTTGATGCGGTTGATGAAGATGACATTGTTTCTTTTTTTCTTTTTTTCTTTTTTTTTTCTTTTGGAATACACCGGAATTTATATTTTTCGGGTGGGTGAATCTGGAGATAGAAATACGTAAATAAATTAATAAATAAACAAATAATTAAATTCTTAACCAGGTGTGGAAGTGTGTGATCTGTTTCTTAATGCATTAAACTTGGATTTTTCTCAATTTCTCGAAGTATCATCCACCTCAGAGGGTAAGTCTGGTGATTTTTTTTCTTATTGTCAATAGCCCTGAAAAACGGATTCCTACGTACGTCGTCCTTCATCCGTAAATAATCACCAGAGCGAGTCTTCTTCCTCTGAGTCCACCTAGTTGCACCTTCATGTTTGTACAGTAGCCCTAAATGGACAAATCAAACACTGACTCTTATCTCTAGTCTCTTCACTAGTTTTGCGGCCCTCCTACGTTCTTTTTTCAGTTGGTTGCAATCTGCAACCTCACCTCTAGATGCCCCTAAACTCCACAAACTGGATCTTAAAGAGACAAACAAGCACATTGTTTGTTTTGGTCTTTTACTGTCATTTGCGTAAAAACAACCAAAATGTAAAATATCCTCAGCATTGTCCTTCAAATGGTCAGCAACATGGCCCCCTTTTTTTGGCTTCGAGGTAGCATTTGGTCACTTCCTTGGAGACTAATGATAATGATTTATGATTTGATGAATAGATTAATTGTTTAGTCACTGCAGCGTTAGAAAATAGAGAAAACTGTCAGTGCCTGTATGAAAGTGACACATTTAAATTGCTGGTTTTATCTGATAAATAGTCCCAAACCATCCAAAATATTTAATTTTGTTACTATATAAAAAAGAGAGAAGCAAAAAAGCATCACATTTCGCAATCTGGTTCCAGCAATTGTTCAAAAATTTGGCTTGTCCAAAAATTTAAATGACTGATTAATCACTAGACTTACTTAACCTTTAATTGATCAAATAATCAGTTAGCTAACCAACTGATTCATTGCTTGGTTCAAAGCATGCTCTCTCTTTCCAGACTTTATATTGTTTAGAAAAAACAATCATCAAGTCAAAATTCTTTGGTTTGCTCATTAATATGCTTGATGGTTTTGCCTTTTTTCCAGTGTTTACAACAGATTTTAGTCTCTAGACTTGAAAGCTTGTTCACTGTCACTTTGTGTCTGCATCTGTTAGATCACAGGTTGATTTTGCAGCTTGCTCATCTGGGTCATGTGCATTTTTTCTGCATCTCAGGACTGCGATTCTTCTCTTGGTGAGCAGAACAGATCATTTTCTCACACTCGCCCGAGCTGAGGTGCTGAGACTGGATGGCAGGACGGATCTGGGACCTGGGGACTCGGCTGAATATAGCAAGCTTGTAATTATCCTCGTCCTCCCACACTTAATCGCCCGCAGTTTCTCATTGGATTGGTAACTTCTGAGTTTGGACAGGACAGAAAAAAAAATAGCACAATGGCGGAGCATTAGATGGTTCATGCTGTGCAAAGAGAACTAACAGATCTAAGAGTTCCACCTAAATCTGCTTCAGACCTGAGCATCTAATACGTTTACATAGTTATTCTGTTAAGTTAAATGCTAAGGAAGATTTATGTCACACTGAAATGAACAATAAGGTTCTCATTTTCATGTTATATGTACGTATGTAATTACATGCTAAAAAATTTACTTTTTTTAGATCAAATTTGGAAAAACATTATACCATACTTACACAATTTAAACAGACAATATATTTTATGTATATACTGAATCAACAACTTTTTAAATTTACCTTTTTCTTCATAACTGGTATACAATTGACTTATATCTTTCAGTGTTCTCCTCCATCACTGTCTGTCATACCAAAATCCTGTTTTTTCAT